>JAVSBS010002342.1:110929-176174 GCA_033124195.1 Coracias cyanogaster | reverse complement strand
GGACCCCTTTGCCCTCTAGGACTGTACTCCAAGGAACTTTCTTAACCAGTGCTCTAAACAGGTTGAAGTCTGCCCTTCGGAAGTCCATGGTAATAGTCTTGCTGTTCCCCCTCCTTACTTGGGCAAGAATTGAGAACTCTATCATTTCATGGTCACTAAGCCCAAGATGGCTTCCTACCACCAAAACTTTGTAGGTTTTATTACTTCACAGTAACAAAATAAAAAGATAACAGATTCCTCACATCAGGAGCCAGGAGGAGAAGCTCAGACCCAGGCCTTAGGTATGACTCAGCTTACCACACAAGAAATACACTAGAGCATTTCTGTGTTCTCTTTAGGCATCACAGATGCTTGTAGATACCTCTGACCTTTGTGTTCATTTCAAGAATAACTTATAAAATAACACATCTCAAGAATGTACCTCACATCCAAAGCAGTGTAAAAATTCTTTGTGGACTCAAAATGCAATGTTATTGCTTCACAACGTAAAACCTGAAGCGTGTACTCTGTCGTAATAACAAAATATTAATAGAAACAACTCAGATGAAAGTGCAGTTCTTTTTAAAAAGGCATGAAATGTAAAAAAATAACTAAAAAATTAACATTATTAATTAAAATAGGTAACAAACAACCAGGTTTATTTTTACAAAATACTGATTTACTCCATGACTGGTCTGTGAGGAGGAATTGTGGTAGAGTTGGATTCATTCATCTTAGAGCCCCATGTGAGCAGGATGAAAAACAATGCAGAGGCATTTAGCTCACAAAAAAAACCCAAACAAAAACAAAACAACAACAGTACTGACAAGTATGGAACACAAATACACCTTCAGTAGAATTTATGCATACAACCTCTGACAATATTGGTAATAACATTCCTTTACCTTACCCAGACTTATTTCACATAAAGTTGCAAATAGAAGAACTGCTGCTCCTCTCAAATGCAAGCATGGTCGGTTTTACGACCACTGTGTATCAGCAATCCTATTCACTGCCCTTTAGAGGGCTTGATCCACTAGTGGTTCCAGTGGCATTGGCACAGCACTTTGAAGAGGCAATACTTCTAAAGAAATCTTCCTGCCTCAGTGTCAGTTATGCAAAACAAATGACCCACCTCAGTATTATCAAAACTGTATGAACAGGAATGGTGAAAAGTAGAAATTACAGGAATTCCAGTGACTTGCACTGGATAGCCAGGGTCATGGCCTCTCCCAGGCATCACGTACTCAAATGAAGTTTAAAATTGCAGTTGAACCTCCTGCTCTTTCCTGTATTTTTGTTTTGCTGAAATCCTCTCATCTGTCTGCAAAGAAAGGGGATGTGTTCTTTCTTAACCACTTTATTATTCTCATAATGAAGTTCCTGCTGTTGGTTGGTTTCAGAAAGATTGACTGTGGCTCATCCATAATAATTTTGTGCACTAGGCACTTCTCTCAGACACACAGATTCTTACATGAAAACTAATTCAAACTCTTCTTACAGAACACAAATGTAGCCCAAAACCAGTAGAGGAAATTTACGATTCCTCTTTAAGGCTTAAGAAGGTACTACAGTTCTTGAGCAAATAAATCCTTTCTGGAATTTTTTTACCTGCATTTGTATCAGTGATAAACAAAATGCACAAATCAATTAATACTGTCAGTGTATTTTTTACTCTGTCCAAGATCAAAAGGAAAGGTACAGAAAAAAAAACTGTGCCTGAGAAATTAAAACAGATTCACTTAAGTCTCTGACATAATGCACAATCTATACTGCTAACTCTATTGCCAAAATGGATCTCTTAGCAAAATAAATGCTACAAATTTTTAATACCAAAAAATCTAATATATTCAGTAATTTATCAAGGTAAGAGAATGCTATGATGTTACTCAAAGCTAGCCAAATATTTCAAGTGTCCTGGAAACACATCTCATGCATATAACTCCATGCTTTTACATTCTGTAGATATAAAAAAGATAATCTGCATTGCCTTGGCTGCTATTAGAGGATGACAAAAATGAACAAGCACATTCTGAAGAGTTTGGATTTGGTTTTAAAGGTGTGACTCTTGGTCAAAGCTACAAATATCTTTTAACTGCACTCAAAAAGGACAGAAAAACAGCTGCTTATATAAAATTTGCATGATCCAAGCTAAAACGAACAAACAAACAAAAAAACCCCAAGCAACCAAACACCACATTTTAAAATTGGAAGTAGTATGCTACTGAGCAAATTAATATTGGCCAGGTATTTTTATGCTATTTTAAGATTCAGTAAAATGATTTGTTAAGGTTGATAAAGTACTCTCTCCTGCATTGTAAAATTTTTACTATTATCAGAATTGAACAAAGAAAGACTTGGCTTTATATAAGATAAACTTGTTTTATTTATTGTTCAGTCAATACCAGGCATTGGGCTCAAACCCTTGTACACAGCAATGATGGTATTTACAAGTCTAAATAAAACTATCACAATTGTTTTGTAACCCATTCCTACAAGAATTCAAAACGAGTACAAGATAAATTCCAGGCACATTATCACCTAGATTTTATTTACTCACATATACCACATCAGATTTCAGATATTAAGAGTTCATATTTCATTGTAGCAAGATACAATGTAGAAGCAAGAAGAGTTTCTCAAAATAATGGTTATTGTGTTGTAAGCAGCACTAGGTTATTATTTACTAAAAATAAAACACCCATTTGATAAAAAAAAGTGATAAAATGTAGGAACTGGTATATTAAAACCTTTTACATTTTTACTAAAATTGAAAGTTTCAGGACAAAATGGGAAAAAAGCTGGCAGAGTGTTACGATTCCCAAAGGCATTATGAAGGGATGTACAAACTGCATTGCAAATTTGCACATGTACAAATGCTATTTACCGCTCTGAACAGGCAAAAATCACTGAATTTATGGACATATGCTATTGATTTCTTAACAGTCTAATTAGGAGGTTCTACTAATTATCATTAGAACCACCTCAGATCTTCAACAATTCTTAAAAATTAACAGCCAGTTCAAGAAGCAGTAGAGGATACTGGGGGGAGTACCATAAGTTTGCCCTAATCTCATATTCTTTCAATAAACAGCTTATAGAGATACATCTTCCATAGACAAACATCTATACACATAGACACCTAAACAGACACTGTAGATGGACTTTCCAACTCACCAGGTCAGTCATTCTTATTTTAACTCTGCTTTGTAGGAAATGAAAGAGAAGCATTTGAAAGCAAACCATGTGTGATATATGCTGCATACCCGCAGGTACCAGAGCTTCAGATAAGCAGAAGCTCTTGCCATGTATGCAGTTACTGGGTGGATAGCTTGTTCCCCAACTCTTAATTTGTTATAACAACTCAGATGAGCTAACTGAAAAGTACCATTACAGAGCATACATGGCTTTTGCTTCATGAATTGAACAAAAGTGTATAAATACTGAATGTGAGGGAAGAATACAAATTAGCAAAGGGAGGTTGGATAAGAAGTATAAAACCACATACAACTTTCAAATTTGCCTTCTTTGTAGCCGGGCAATTGAAGTCAAAGAAACAAAACCACTTCAGCTGTCCAGAGACAAGTACAGGCTCTAGAGCAAGTAAATTAAAAGAATGAGAAGCAATAATTCTAGTTGTCGGAGATGCTCTGCCCGGAAAGGATTAAATGCACTTTCCTCATTTGGGGGAAAGTAGCTATATTCAAAGTATCTCTTAGTCAAAATCTGCTTAGTCTGGCAGGACATACTTTCCCATGAAACATCTTACCAAGAAGTTACTTTGGCAAGTCAGTCTGCTTTTCCAGGAAGTTTAGCAGTGAACAGTGATTAAAAATACCACAGTTCCAACAATGCTGGTCAGTTCTTCTACATAACATCCTCTGTGTGTGGATTAGTGTTGTATCGTTGCCTATTTTCAGCAGGAATCATTATTATTCTTTCTAAAGAAGTAAGAAATACTTCTCTAAGACTATGCAACACCTCTCAGCAGCACTCACAGTTTGTTCTTGGACTTCTGGTAACTTGTGTAAAGACAAAATATCTACTACTCGCTATCTGTGACTACCATTGATGTATTGTAGACTTGTTTAGATTATTAAATATGAAATATCAACCTTGCCTTCTCCTTCACACCACATCAGTGGTAGGTACTAGTGAAGAGCATCAGAAAAATCAATAGGGGAAAAAAACCAAACCACCAAACTACTAAGAAAAAACTTTTGCTAATAAAAATTTACATTTTATTCCTAGTGTATAACAGTAGGGTCAGAACAAACAGGAATTTAGTAGATGGGTACAAGTTAAGAGGCACACAGCCACTGAATAGGAGGTTTGTATCACTGACATTAAGAGAATAGCTAAATTTGAGCCAGCCCCATTTGCTTTCTAGATAAGGTAAAAAAATCCTGACATGTAGAAACTCCTACATTTCCTTCCATAAGGTACATGTCAAAGACTTTTAAAAATAAAAATTAAAGTTTACTTTTCTTTCTACATTCTTAGCTGGTATATCTGCATATATCATATTTGTAGCTGGGAAAGGTCCATTTTCAGAAAGAAAATGTAGACAGGTAATTACTTAGGTATAAATAAATATTTCTAGACTTAAGCTCTGAATAATGCAACCTGACAGTGCACATCAAAATACAAATTAATGATTTCAGTTCTAACACAGTAGCAGTCTAAGCTTTTGTTAAACTTAAAGCTTTTCAAGTGTCTAGTGAATCAGTTTTGATCAGAAACTATGATAGATCCCACTTCTACAACAGTACTGCTTACTTATGTAGATTAGTTCCTTTTCTTAAATTGTCTTAACTGGAAGTAAGGCTTTATAAACAACACAAATGGACATCACTTTCGGTGAACTTTTTAATACTGATCCATCAAAAGGAACTAATCTGTGTTGTTCTAAAAACATACAAAGAAACAAATTATCTATGCTAAACAAATGTTTAAGTAGTTCTAAATAACAGATGGGATTAGAAGGATTATAGAAAAGGTTACTCCTTAATACGAGTCATTTTAAAGGAATGAACTCATCAGCCACTGAAGTAGTTCCCATTCAATCTGTAAAATATATAAGGTGGGCACAGACAGAGAATGTATTAATTTACAACTGGAAAAGCTTTCTTAAAATTTGAAAACTGCTTAACTTCTATGCAAGTGTTAAGTAACTAAGAATGTTTATCTCATCATACATGTTAATTCTCTCTCTTTTTTCTCAAGGTTTTCTAGTCTCAGTTTCAAAATCTCTGCAGAAGGTAGAAGATGAAGATATGTTGCTAACCACATTAAATCTAGGAAAATCTCTTCAAAATGGAGATAGAACTGCAAACAGAGGAGCTATACCTTTGCTGAAGCACTATAAGACTGAAGACAGAAGTGTTTTGGATGAAGAGGATGACAGAAGCATGAAGTTTTTCGTAAGTTTCCAGTTTTACATTTTATCTTAATTGTAAAATGGAATTTCTCTTTATAGCCCATTAGAAAACAAGTACAATAACTTAAAGTAATAACCTGGTAAATATACAAAAATACCAGTTCAGCATACTATAGTCAAGAATAAATTTCCGACTGTAGGTATCTAATTCCAAGTTTTTAAATGTGTAACTTGAACAGTTGAGTAAAAGAAACCTGAACTATATGTAGCCAAAACTTGTGGGGAAAAAAAGCTTATATTTATGTTTGATTCAGCATGTCCGTTTATGCAGCAACAGGTTTCTAACTTCATTAAACACAAGACTCTTTGCCATAAAACCATTTCAGCCAAAGATGTAATGCAGATTATTACTTTTAAAAGATCATCTTGAAATATAAAATACTTGCACTGCTAAGTATAAAAAGTCAAGTATTAAAAGTGAATGCAACTGACTTTAGATAAAGATTTAGATAGAAAACTGTTACTCTTTTTTTCCCCTTAATACAGGACACTGGATCCAGACATGGTATCTTAAACCATGTTATGCCAATCCACTTCAATAGCAATCAACTACCTTATCTTCCACTGAAGGGAGACGTGGCTTTTCCAGATGACACTGAAATTCGAAAAATTGAATCAATACAGGAAAGAGAGACTGCAAGTGAAGAAAATTCAGCTAAATTCCCTATAGGAAGAAGAGATTTTGACAGTAAGTATGTTTTCACTTTTACACAAAAATTATTTCATTCTGGTAAAATATAACACAATGTCTATATAGCAATTTGATAAAGGTTCATTTAGAAACTCCGTGTTTATTGTGATTGCATGCACAGAGGAAGCATTTGTTAAATCTGTTAAATCAATATTCCATAAGCCATAAAGAACTCTAGTTCGTTGATGATGTAAACTTTTTTTTTTTCCCCCTGTAGTGCTCAGGTGTATGCTGGGAAGAGTCTATCGCCCTTGTTGGCAGTTCTGAAAATCACTGATCTACACCATCTTATTTGAATATTAAACATTTTATTATGAATTTAATGTAATTTGAAGTTATTGTGGTTTAGTGTGGTTATACATATGCATCCAAAAATACTGTCCTATCGCATTGTAGAGGGAACAAAAAATAACATACCTGTAATTACTAATGATATATTAAAAAAATAAAAGACTTCTGCATAATCCAGACTTGTATTTGTCTAATATTACACACAAGCTACTTCCACTTACTTGAGTATGAAGGGAAGCAATTAATTAATTTCACCCTTGCAAAATTTCATGACTTCTGAACCAATCAACATGCCATCTATGTCAAAACAAAAACTTATAGTCGAAAAAAATGAGTTAGTTTTGCCTGACCAGCAATCAACTTATTCTTGCTTGCAGTTCTGTTGTGTTTTCTTTTTCCGCAAATTTTGCTGTCCAATTCCTTCTGAGGGCTGTTTGAAGTCTTAGGTCTCTTAGCATTTTTTTGCAAAGTTGGTTCACTTTCCTTATCACAGATTACTTTGTCATTATTCAAATCCATCTGTTCATTCTTGGAGTTCTTGTTTCTTGGCTGACAACTCAGCTTTCCCATTTCTGTGGAACTTCTAGTCTGGTGAACATTTTCAGAAATAGTTCCAAGCACTGGTACATCAAGACATGAATTCATACCTTCTGTCATGTAAGAATATCAAAAACATATGTGAAGAAATAAAATTACCTGGGATTATTCATCCTTTTTCTATCAGAGGACTATCACATGATTTTTTTAAAATAAAAACTACTGCTTTATCAGTAAAACAAAGCTCTGCTGGCCATCACAGTTACATTTGTTATGTGTTCATAAGTGTACTGCCAATTTAAAATTACATTCCTCAAAACAGGTAATAGCAACTAACTTAGGGAAGTGGATTTATAAGTTTAAAATATTGGAAAATATGCTTGTATATATATACATGATATGGTTTATAGTGGAGAAAAACAACGTTTTCCCTGTTTCAATGGCAAAAATACAGATTTCACTTAGCTTACTTGTGTAAATCAAGAAGAAACATTACTTAATGTATGTAAAATGTGTGTAAAATGTATCAACTTTTTACCTTAAGATAGCATCAATGCCTATTTTTCAAACACCTGTATTCTAATTTCAATGCCAAGACATGTAATTGATCATAGCATACACAGAGCAATGGGATGACCATTTTTTTCTTAAAAGCATATGTATAGTTGAATTTTACTAAAGCCTCGTTTATTAACATTTATAATATTGGGTATCACATTTATTTATTCAATCCTGCTACAGCTTACCTGTGAGATATGCAGGCTTTAAATGTTGCTTTGATGTAGGTTCTATGTAGGTTGGAATTTTGCTACTGCTGAGGAAATGCCGACCCTTTATTTCACTCAGTTCATTTTTATATGTACATGCAAACTGAGATTTGATTGAAGATTGCCTTATCTGCAAATAGCAATCTGGTATTAGCTTTAATTGTTTACAGACATAAAAGATAACACCTGCAAGACTAGTAAAACAATAAGTTCCTTATTCTTCCCTCTTGAAAGGATTTAGATCATGTAAAATACAAAAAAATTTAGTGTGCTCGCATAAAAAAAATTGTTATGAGGTATTCATTTACAAAATTTTAAGGCTTTCAAGAATATTTTTTTCAAGTCCTGAAATAATCTTAAAATCTTTTAAAGCTTCAGCCTAAGATTTTCTGCCAAAGTTAGCCCCCTCTTTTGATAGACTGCAGATTCGACCATTTTGAGTATCTGCCATAGCTGCTGCAGTCACAGTCAATTGCCATACTTCTACAGGTCATCATCTTTGAGATTGCCAAGTATAGGATGAGCTCATCAGTTATCCGATTTAAGGAAAGTATACCAGCAACACCAAGGAGGAATGATAGCTAATATAAACTAAGCTTTAATATACTTATACCTAAAACTAGACTATAAAGTATTATTTCAGTTCTTTCTTTGGAAAATTTCAGATTTCCCATTTTGCTCACAAAATAAAGTCATTTCCCCATTAAATGCCAATGTCTAACTCTACATTTGTCAAAACATACCCATATAGTGTAAGTTGCCAGAAATCTACAGTACTGAAGAACACTATTGTATCTGTTTTGGCACGCTCATATTCACCTCCTAGTCTTTGAAGCAGGGAATCTAGTCTCAGGGCACAGGTAAATCAAAATACTTGGCTCAACTACAAATAAATTAAACCATTTTTTCAATGTATTCAATATATCCATATTTAATAGGTTCAATGATTACAGGTCAAACTTCCTCAGTTTACACTTAAATTACAGCTTCACATCAGCTTAGAATTTCAGAACCAAGCTTTGTACTTTCTGGCCAGTTTATCACAAATACTATAGACTCTGCAAGACAAATTCTGCCCTCACTTCTATTTGAAGGTCTACTGGATTATACAAAACAAGTTGAAAGGTTTAGCACAGAGCAAATAATGACAACACACTAGGATTTTAGCTAATTCTATTATGTTTGAATTCACCTGTACTGTTGTATCGGAGCTAATCAGGTGCTACTGTACAAATATCAGGAAAAAGAAAAAGCAAGAACCATTGTAATAAAAAAATGTTGATATACATATAGATAACATGAATGATTTGTTGAATAACAGCTTTACAGCCACTTTTCTGATTAAAAAGTTCGCATGAAGTAAGTCTACTTTTCTTAACGCAAGCATGTTTAAATCTTACAGTTCAGATTTGACCCTTATATTTTTCTTCCAACACAAAATCTCAGATTTAGACTGAAAGAAATAAGAGAATACATCCTCATAAAACTCCTTTCACATGAGTCAAAATTTGTGACAAAATTGTCAGAATTTATGCCACTTTCATCAGATTGTTTCCATGCTTATAAGCTAACAATAAGTTAACTCTAGCTTTTTATCATTGAGATGCAACCTAAATAGATCTTCATCATACTGCAGCTGGCCAGGTGAACACATCTAATCTTTTTGGAAAAAAATATTTATTTATAGAAACATAGTTCTTCTTTCTGACTTAACATGTCTGTACATATATAGTTTTATTGTAAACTTAGTATTCCCTTCAAGAGTTAAAAAGACACAATTTTCCCAGTTGTCCATCACTCCTAAACTGCAATTTCTCTGTGCCAGATAATGGCCAGAGCAAGGCAGACCTAACAGGGAGAACTAGCCAGCCTGACACTCAGCAATTCCAATATTTTTTTGGGTGTTAATTTAGCCTGTAATTAAAGCATTTACTGTATGGCTACATACGTAGACATATACAAGGTTTTGCATGCTTGAAGTTTATGCCTTAGCTCACTGAGTCATTACATGTATGTCATTAACTTTATACTCTTTTTGGAAAGTGTTTTGGGGGATAGAGCAACTATACCCAGACTAATCTTAAGAATTTGAAATAGTTATAAATGCAACTCTAATCTAGTTTAAACTTAATCAGCAACCTATTGTACAATTAGAGTATTCAGAATAAAAGGCGTTTACATTTTCTTTAAGCTTAATGTTACCATAATATTAATGAAAAATATTTTCCTGTATTTGCCACGTTTCTGGAATATTTCATCTTAATCCTTTAAAATTCCCCAATTCTTAATTATTGTTCAAATGACACATATCAAAAAATTATGCAACAGTAACTTGCACAGAGTTCTATCAGATTCATATTGCAAAAGGTAAATAAGCCACAACTTGTGCTGAGTTGATAAAGCTATAATAAACACAGCAGAAAGAACATCAAACTTGAGCAAGAAAGGCTGATAGTTACCATTATATAACCAGCAATAAATCCAGTTATTTTTTGGGACAATAGAGTTTGTTTTTTCTACCCCTACCTGACACTTCACTAATTTAGTTTGCAGGGATTAGATTATGTGGAGTCAAAGGAGAAGAAGTCAAGCTCAAATACTGAAAAATTCAAGCAGCATAAAACGGTCTCTCTGTTTCAACTTTACTGAAGCTTGAAATATGCCTCAAAACTTCACTGTGTATTGCATCACCTTCCATTTAGTCATTTGCAAACAGTACACAAAGCCCTACCAAAAAAAAGTATGGAAACCTACTGTTTCAGCTGATGTTAGTAATAATCTAAAGGGTATATATAAACCAAGAGTGTGACATAAAATTTGCTGAAGCAGTTAAATTCCCCAACTAGTCTAGGAACATATATTCATTAGCAAAAAAACAGTATCACATTGAGGGATGTAGCAATAAGTAAATTTTAATGGTCTGAAGGCAGAATAAAAGAGCACAACTCTAGTGCTGAATTAGTGAGTAGAGCTTCACTGGAATCTCCTTAAACAAAAAAGGCAACTTAAGAAGTACACATAATGAAGCTTGTCAACAGCTTGAAATAGCTCTTAGAAATCAGAGTTCTTCTACGTTAAATTCCCCAAAATCCACTGCTTTGAGGGCACCCAATGACCCATAGCTCTGGGAGAGCAAAAGATGTTTAGAGCTCAATTTGCAAATCAATTAGTTGCACACAAATGGCATGCAATGAACTCAGACTTGCTATTCTCTCTCTTCTGGGATGTTGCTGTTATTCCTATACAAAGAAAGAAATTCTGCTGCATTTCAGAAAAAAGTGGTTCACTGTTTTTGCTGTTCTGCTGGAAGAAACTATGACAGAATGTAAGACAGTTTTTCAGCACATGTAGGTCAATTAGTAGTCTTAATGAGTAGATAAAGCAGGACATTCTCCCACCTTGACTTCTACACCTAGAGAATTTTATCAGTTGTTTGAGATGCCAATATAAAACCTTCACTTTTTATATAAAATATTAATGGTGCATGCTCTATTTATTTCTAAAAGTTAGTTGATAATCTATTCCAGATCTTCCTGCATCTGCATGCAGACAGTACTGCCAATATTTAGTCACTAAGAACACTGAGATTTGGTTTTTATACACTGGAATGGCATAATAGAATTTGAAAACCTACATCAGTAACAATGAACACATGTTTTTATTTTCTAGCCAAACAATTAGAGTACTATTTGGAAAAGAGATAAAAAGAGAAAATGCCTTTTCTCCACCCTTGCCCTTGTCCTTTCAGAAAAAAAAAAAAAAGGTAAGTTAAAAAAGGGAGGGGATTGCAAAGGGAAGAGTAACAAAACAATATAATAAATGGTAGGTATCATTGCCAGACCAAGGGATCATGTTATTCAAACAAAAAAATGTCCTGAACAGCTCAGGTAATAGCAAGCTTTTATGGTACTGAAAATATCCAATTTTTTAAGCATGGCATTGTACCAGCCTTTTGCTATCCCAAATTAACCTACTACTGTTTCAAGAACATTTAGGCTCAAATCACCTCATTATTTAGTTTCAAAAATACACAAAACTCGCAGCTATGAATCCTAGGAAAGTAGTTCAGGGGTCTTACAGAAACAAAAACTTTATTTTCTACACAAGTATGATTTATTAACTGACACTAACAATAAAATGTTTCTTCTTGACCTGAACATCATCTCCCCCCCACCTCCAGAAACTCATTTTTAGCATACTCCATACATATTGAAGTTACTAGTCAGCTTAGTGTTCTCCATAGTTATATTCCACTTAGGAATAAATATTCTTTTCTACAGTAGATAAGACTACTACCTGAGGAAGATTATTTTGTCTATTACTATGAATTTTCTGCTCACAATTATAGTGGGCATACAGAAAACTCTTGATGACTTCCTGTTGATAGCTTTCCAAGTCCCAGTTTATTTCTACTGGAATCACAAATAGTCAAAACAATTCTCTCAAGTAACAGCATTTAGAGACCTAAGCAATGAAAAACAACAGCAGTGCATGAAGATATTAAGTCATTTTATATAGGCATGAACAAGTCACATGAGAAAGTCAGACCAAGATTTTTTGCTTTGTGGGGCTTTTTCCTTGGAAGGATTTCTATACACAGTAAAATTACAATGAACTTCAAGCATGCCAAGATTTGTTAGAGTTCTTAAGCCACAAATTCCTTTTAAAACTAAAACTACAGTTACATTCCAAATTGAAGGGAAATAGTGCCTCATATAGGAAAGGTTGTCTCCAGTTACATTAAAAAAAACTGTGCCAAACTACTGAAAGTCCTTGCAGCTGCTTCACAGTAAATGTGTTAACAATGCAGCAGGATTTCTAAAACAATCTATCAAAAGGCCAAAACAATCCTCAGTTTACAAAAAAGGATATTACTTTCATATATTGCATACTTACAGCCTAATGGCTTTTGTTCCTTCCTTCTTAACTTCTAAGCTTCTCAGTCTCACCCAAACCCTTTTGTTCAGAAACAGTATTTTACCTACAACTTGAAAGCCTAATTATTCTTTTCCGGTGCAGAAGAAAGATGAAAACCTTAGGTAAATTTTTTGTTGTCTTAAGTTGCTCTTTAACCTACACAAAGCAGTTGATTGCAACACCCCTTCCATTCCTTTCTCTTACCAGTAAGCAAGACTTACATACCCCATTGAAATAAACAAAACAAGTAGTCAAACAATAGGGTATATACACATTTCAGATAAACAGAAGCCCAACTCAAAGCAGCAGACACAAGGTTGGATGAACCCTTTTTAGATAAAATATCTCTCCTGTCTAATTAAACTTTCTACATATTTTTATGAAGCAGAAAGGAGTGATAAGGACAACTGACAAGAGGCATAATTCAATAGATGTCCTATAAGCCTTTCTGAATTAGAAGACTCCTTCCACAAAACACCATTCACTAGAAGACACTTCGCCTAAACAAGAGATAAAAAACTTGAAATTTTAATTTGTCTCTCAAAAAGATTGAGTTTCTTATTACTCTTACCTGCTTCTGCTGGAGGGAATGAAAAAAATGCAACATACTAGTTTGCAATTCTTCTTTCTCCTCAAGGGATAAGAACAACAGCTTTGCCTCCTAACAAATGCTGTTATACTTTTGTGATGTTTTTGCATCTCTTTCAGTATTTAATAAGGATTGAAAGACAAAAGTATTTGTCTTCAACTGTTGCCAGGAATTTGTTTTGGCACAATGGAAATACCCACAGATTTATTTTCTTTTTAAACTCAATTCCAGTTCATAGCTACCTGTTTACTTTATCCACTCTCCATATTTTTAGATACTAAACATATGTATGATGTTGTGCCCTAGGTTTTAGTGCTATCATTTTGCATTTCTCCACATAATTCTGCAGAAGTTGAGAGATCAGTTCTTCAGGAAAGAGAGGCCACAATGATTCCACATATACACACACACACACAACCCCCGTTCTCTCTCTCTCTTTCTTATTGTTAATTTAGAGATGTGTTTCTCCCTTCACGTCCTAGATTTTCCTAGATTTCTTTATTCAATACATAGATCTTGATGGGACTCAGCATACAACCAAACTAATAATCACTAATGTGTTTTTGTTCCTCTCTCAAATATCATGGAAAAGGAGATTTACAGGACAAGTTCTAATGATAGATCATGAATTTGTACTATAGACTAACCATCTAACCATCTATCACAGGCAGCATGATAGAAAGGTCCTTAGGACAATTTTATGGAACTAATGCTACCAGACATACTGAATATGAAACTTCTCAGAATAATCACTGAAAGTGAGAAGACACATCATGTTGCTATTGTCTTGTAAAAAGAAAAAGTAAGTATGGTAGTGCTTCTCAGTTGATTGTTAAAATGAGTGCATTATGCATAACAAAACTTACAACTGTGAATTTTACATAAGACCTGTACACATTTCAAGATGTTTGTATGAAATAATAATGAAGACTGATAGATATTACTACAGCACTTGAATTCTACAATAGAATATTCTACTAGAATACAACAGCACAAGAAATTCATTGTGCTATGTGCTTCACAGTAAAGACAGAACAAAGTTTATTTCTGCCAAGAGACATTACAATCCAAGACAAGAAATAGATTTACAGAGAGAGGAACTGAAATTAGTCATTGTAATGGGCATCCATCTCAACACAAAGCACTGCTAAGTTTTGAAGAGAGTTTGATTTAAAGGTACTGAAAAAGGTTGTAAGGGAGGATAATGAGTTCTGCAGATACCTATAGGAAATCTCTTCAGCCATAAGTAACAATATAAAACAGCTGAAAGAGCTAGTCTGAAAATAAACAAACAACAAAGAATGGTATTGCAGGCTGAATGTAGGCAAGGACAAATATCAAAGCAGTAAATCAGAAATAAAGGGTTGGGAGAGGTACGTTTTACAAGTAGCTTATAGGTACTACAACAACTTAAAGGAACAGATTCAGATGGAAACACATGAATGGCATCTAGTGTCTAATCACTTCAATAACTTTTTGTACAGCAATTTCAGTGAAGAAAGATAGGCCACAGCTGCAACTATCAAGTCCGAGAAAGATATATGTCAGCACATCAAAAAGCAAAATGAAGATTCATTAAATTATAGTTAAGTGGACATATGGATAGAGAATATATTCCAGAGGTGTTAGAGTGAAAAAGTAACAGGTGGAGTATCATCCTCAATGTTAAATATATCACAAAATACCACCTCAAGATCAACGGTGTTGTGGATTCATTGGGTTACTTCTATTCATACAGAAGTAACAAAAAGATGTCAGTTTTGACAGAAGGGTCACTTTGAACAGTTCACAGACCTACATCTGACCATGTAAAGATGAAAGCTGAACTTCTGTTTGTGGATATATTCCACCTTCTAGCAAAGAAGGTACAGAAAGAGAAAAGGAAGACAGGGCCCTACAAAGTCTTCACAGAAAAAGGAAGAAAAAGTAGTAGAAACATGCAAAAGGCTCTGTAGAAATTGTTAAAGGTAAGTGAAAGCCAGAAAGACAAAATGAAAGATGAACATTCCAAGAAAGCAGGTAGGATTTTTTGAGAGGAGGGAGATCAGTGATGAATGGCAGAGAATTATCTGAGTTTTAGATATCAGAGTCATTAATGGTTTGGCAACAGCAGTTTTAGTTGACTGGAGGGAGAAGCAAGACTAAGTGAACACAGGAATACCAGAAGAATAATTTCAGACTTCAAAGGAACATAGTGTAGTTTAGATGGCAATATTTGGCCGGTACACAGAAGAGAAGTGCAAACATAAGATAAGAAATATGAGTATTTTATGTTGAGTAAAAGGACTCTATGCTGATAGATAATTAAGGAACATTCACTCTCTGAACTGCATAATTTTTATATTTTCAATTTTCTTAAAATGGAAAAACAGCTTGAGATATTTGGCCTCAGCTCCATGTTGTACTTTGTCTCTCTGGTACAACAGGATACGCTTGAAAAAAGCCATAAGGAAGACTGATTGTGATTACTAGAGGCAGTTTAGCAGTCTGTGTTGATCTAAGATACAAGTTGTATAGCTCCAAGCAGCCATTTAGTTTAACACGTTAATCACATGTTACCATCCACATTGTAAAGTAAGGGAAAAGAGTTCACCATCACAGATTTCATTTACAAAAAATAACATTATAGGCAAGTTTTAGTCTTCTAAGATGCCAAAGAAAGTTTAGAAGTGTGAACCAGAGACTTTAGACCCGTTGCTTGTTCTCTTTGAATTTTGCTTTTCATAAGACAAAAGGTAATTTATATTTCAATATAGTCATCCTCAGTTTGGTACCTGGTGAGCATCAAAATCTGTTCTAGAAGATGATTGAATCTCAAAAATTACTAGCTAAAGCATTAGCCATTTCATTCTATTTTGCTACAGGTAAATTCTATTTTGTCAATCATGGTGAAGCAAGACTAGGACAAGAGTACTACAGAAAAGTCAGATTCTTCTATTAACAAGGATCATAGGACTCACAGAACTGTTATTAGTCAAGCACTACAAAAGCAGCACAGGAAAGTGTCATGATGAACATTTGTATGCAATGAACTAGAACTCATTCAGATATTCAGAGAACTCTGAAAAAACTACTATTTGCGCAGGAATTTTGGTAGCTAATCTTGTACTTTTTATTACTGAAGCAGTATTGCTAAAAAAGTTAATATAGTTTCATAACATGAATCAGTATCAAGACTCATTTTTTATAGTTTCTGTCAAAAATCTTGTAAGTTTCCAGTAAAGATCTGTGACAGGTAATTACTTTTAGATATTTTGCATACTTTGATAGTGAATACAGCTGTTCGTTAATCCAATTACAAAACCTCCATTTAGATAACTGTTTCAATGTATTATGCATATCACATTTTTGGTATTTGATGAGTTAAGCTGCAATTTAAATATGCTGTTTATCATAAAATTAATAATGAAGATTTCTTTATCAGCTTCAATCTTTCATAATTTGGTTATGAGTTTTAAGCTAAATCTTACATAATTAGTGCATATATCCAAAACATCTATGATCCACCTGACCTGCACTCAAAAAAAGCATTCAGAATGAAGTTGGAGTATACTTAAAACACATTCTGGAAATATTGACAGTGCTTTTCATTTTACTTCCTTTTAATGACTTTCTACTTCTATTGTGCTGGTTCAGCCGTTATCATTTTACACTGCCATCAGTTGCCTGATCACACAGGCCAACTCTGAACTCAGCAATGTCCCCTCAGAAGTCCTCTTTCAGACAGTCCTTCCATAGGTTCCTGTGGGCCCAGCTCCTCCACTGCCCACTGTGGTGCCAGCATTGCCTGCTGGACACAACGGACAGTGATGGCTCCCTCAGTGGCCCTTCACATGGAAGGGCACCACCGAGAAAGATCAGCAAGAGGCAACCAGCCCCAACAGGAATGTCCTCTGATTGATCGACTCCTAGTTGATACAGCCCTGGCCTCACTCACCACCACAACCACCTGGGAGAGGGTGGAGCCATAAAGACACAGGTGGGCCAGGTTCTGCCTGTGGAACGTGAAGCCAGTAAGAAAAACAAAACGTTCTGTTAGGTTGCGACTCATCCACAGGTCAACTCTAACCCAGGGCCCACAGCTCAGGCCCCAGCACTTCAACTTCTCAAACATGCAATATGTTAAAATTCCTCTCATATCTTCCATTGTACTGTTCTAGAACTAATTCTGGTGGCTTAAACCACCCTTTGTTTTCTTCCTTACATACTAATTACATTCACGTTTTTACATGTTGTCAGGGCAAAGTTTGCAAAAAATACTAAGTCACTACTTTTATTTAGCTCTCTGTTGAAATGCTGGGGAAGGTACAAGCTCTGTCTCTTTCCATAGTCCCAGTGTTTATTTGAAAATTTTGAGGAAAAAAGCCTATGTACAATGCAGTACACTGGAAGACCACAATTTTCAGAAACATCGAGGTTGTTCTTTTGAATAGTGCCCCTCACAATACCAACACACTCTTGTAATATTTCATCTACAAAATAGTAAACGTTAGTATCCTTACTTTATTGTTCACAAAGCAGTGCAATGGAAACATACTCGGAACGTTACAAAGAATTGCCAAATACTGCAATGAAAAAGTCATTATTACACTTCTGGAATGCCTGTGTTATCAGAACTGAAATCACATGCCTGTTTTCATATTATCCATTTCCACATAGCTTCAGTTTTATTCCTATAGTCCTGAAACGCACAGATGGTTAAATGAAGAGATACAGATTAACTCAGTATACCTCCATTAACAGATCGTCACTAGGAAGTACTTTTAAACTTAAAGCTTTTCTGTCCTGGAGTTTTAGATTACAGAACGGCAGGGGTTGGAAGGGACCTCTGGAGATCATCTAGTCCAACCTCCCTGCCAAAGCAGGTTTGTCTAGATCAGGTTGCACTTGAAGGTGTCCAGGCAGGTTTTGAAAGTCTCCAGAGAAGATTATTTCCATTCATATTAAAACACTGAGTTGGGCCAATTACCGCAAGTAAATCGCAATTACATTTATTTTGCTATGGGATAAATTTCAGGTAAGTATTTGAGAATTTTAACACTTATTTTCATTTTAGCATTATTACTCCAGTGTGTTTATAGTCACATAACTCCTACACAGTACCTTAACTTTTTTTTCATCCACAGATTTCTGAATGCGTTGTCTAAGAGGTTTTGGAGAATATCCATTGGATTGTACTGGAGATCTATATTAAAAAGAGATAAGACGTATTTAGACTATGTAAAAGCAACTACTGAAGAAACATAGTTACCATACTTAGTTCTTCAGATGCAAGAAGGCAAATATCTTTGCTCTCCAAGCCTTATTCTGTTTTCTCCCTTCCTAAGTAATGACATGTACTGTGACAACTGAAGATAGCATAATGAAACTAAACATATAGTTTGAACTTCTGGTATCATTTTGCAATATGTTCACAATATTGTAGTTCTGCAGCCACAGTGTTATAATTTGTAATGGTGGTGACGAGTTACCAAGTCACCATTCTGCTTACACCCCCTTGTATCCAGGATAATTTTCCTCATATTTACAGAATTTTTAATAGAAGTAGTCACGCAAAATGCTTCCATTCTTCTATATTTCAGTATGTGAAAAGTTACGGACAGTAATGAAAAATTTTGATGCATATAACACAAAAGATTGATGCATGTAAGAAGGGATTTTATGTTCTAGAAATAAGAACTAATCTGTGCATCTGTAAATAGTTACTTCTGTTTATGCTCATGGCAGTCCAGTGTGCATATGAGGTCCATGTTTTCAAAAATAACTCATGTTACTTATTTATCTCATTTTATTCAATTATTCCATTAAAAAAAATTATTTATCTCAGCCTTTATTTTGTTTATTTCTCTTTGTCTGTGTACAAAATTTCTGCAGGACCTTGCAAAGTTTTTGCTATTTACATTGCCAAAATACGTAGCTTCAGCATGCTCCTCTCTGCAGTTATTCTGGTTCATGAGTCCTCTTTGTAACCCATAATAGCAAAATTGTCAGCATCCTACTTTTCCAGAAGCTGATAACTCAGGATAAACGACTGACTAAACCATCACTGCTTCTCCTGTGCATGGATAGTTTCCTTTTCAGTGCCCACAGAAATGGCATTTCATGAATTACAGTGAAAATACTTTTAATTAAAGAAAACAAATGAAAAGTTAAACACCACAATAGCTGCTCTTTTTTTTCCAGGGTTTCATGGCAAAGTGATAAATCTACCCAACTGATCTAGAACTTTATTTTAAAGAGAGTTAAAGCAAGAAAAATTCCTGAAATGTTCAAGTTTTGAAAAAGGTGCTCTCATTTAACCTCAGCCTTCACGTGAAAACTAACAGTGCTCTCTCAAACTGACCAGAATCCAGACAAAAATACTCAAACTTTAAACATATTTTTGGATCCTTCAGTAATGAAATCTCTTGAAATAAAAAAGCATTGTGAAAAACCTCAAAACAATAACTATCATGTGATCCAAAACCATAAAACAATAACTAACATATGAGGTGACCAACAATCTGATACAGAATCAGATTATCAAAATATCTAAAAACTGCAGTGAAACTTGCTGCCAAAACTACTGTTATTTATCCTGTAAACTGTTCCATATTTGCTATTAGCAAAAACACTGCAAACACACTAGATCAAATATTTGAGACATATGCATTGATAAAAAAGTGCTGTACCATAGAGGTGCCTCTACATTGATGCAACTCCAAGTGACACCTTAGCTACTATCCTAAGCAGAGTAAGGTGTGCAGCATACATAAAACAACTGGAGCCTTACAGTAAATCTGCTAGAGAAATGCAGAACAGATTTGAGAAGAGGTGTTGTTTGCAAGTTTAATTGCAAAGATTTTTATTCCTAAAACAATTATTTAGGATCATAAATTTAATAGGTGGAATAAATTTCTTCTAAATCAAGTTTTAAAAGGGAAGCACATGGATAAATATTACAAAAAAAACCCAGGATATTGGAAAATAAAATCTAACCCAAACTGACTACTAAGAATTACTAAGGAAAATACAAGAATCGTCTAGATTACAATACAAATTCCCAGATAGTGGTACCTGCTTGACACCTGCAATGACAAGATTTTAAGTGAAACAAATGTCTTAATCTTTTAGGGAAAACTCAAGAAAATACTTCAGCTGAAAAATAAAATGAGGTAAGTGAAACAAAAACACTGATTGGGCACTCTTAGTCAGAAATACGTGGTCTCAAATCCATTTTAAATTAAAGATTTACTTTAAAATAATCAAGACTTCTAGCTCTGAATAATAGCAGTGTTTAATTCAGGTGGACCTTTATTCCATTCGCATAGAGCATTAACCTAAATCTGATTAAGCTCCTTTTCTGATAAATACACAGCCATGGTGTTGTTTATTAAATTAATGAAACAATGTAAAAAGTAATGTGAATCAATTTTCCTGAATCTGATGCAATGGAAAAATAAGAGACTGAAATTAGTGTTATTTTAAGCTTGTTATATAATTACACAGAAATGTATAGCTACAGCTATACACAGCTATTTGAAAGGTGAAATAAATATTTCCCAATATGTTTTTACAAGCTGCCTTTTATATCAAAAATTATTACAGGCTTGTTTAGAATTTTCATTAGCACAACTACTTTTTTCTTTCAATTTTTTAGAATGTGCTTGGTTCCTTTAGCTTCATAAAAGAGGTTGAACAATAAATCTAATGGAACCCTTAAATTCTTCAACTTTTAGGCTCCTCCATCTCAGTTTAGGAACTATCACTTTTTTCCTCTTCCCTTGTTATCTTTACAGCCTTTCACCTGCACACTCCGATACTGTTGTTATGATGGGCTCTCATGGGAAACAACTGCCACCAACGCAAGAAACACTGCTTTCCTCCCCACTTTTCCTACTCTTTTCATTGTACCTCTTCTTTTATGTTATGGAACCCCAAAACATTAACGCACTGAGCTTAGTAGGCAACTGGCCACAGACCCCCTGCCCTGATGAACAGAGGCTCCAATCAACACTAAAGTCACCAAAACCAGGGTCGACCAATACAGAACTTACTAGGTTCTTGGGAAGACAACGTAGTTAGCCTGGGAAAAGCACTATTGGGGAAACAACCACTGTATGTCAGAAGATACTTGTCTGTGAACCCTGGCAGCTTTACTTCCCCACTGGCCATGCGGGAGAGTTTTCTCTTTCCTCTCCTGTCCCCACTCTCCCCTTTTGACTTTATTCTTCCCCCAAGGCATCTTTCACCATTATAGTCTATGTACTCTATCAGCTACAGACGCTGCTAATAAATCTTCCAGCATATGAATTTGTTCCAGCATCCTTTGTGCAATGCTACCTCAATTGGTGGATCATGATACGAATAGCTATTAAAAACTATTTAAAACTGTCTCCACAAAATAACCCTGTAGGGGGAAAACAGGATACAATAAAAAAAAAAATAAATCTGTGTCACAGCTAGATCAAAGAGGCATTTTCAAACTGAATAGTAGTCTAATTAGCTACTGAACAGGCAGTATTTGAACTTTGGGTTCAAATTCAAGAAGTATTTGGAAGGTTTGTTGCAAAGGATATTCCTTCATGGGTTTTGTGCAACCCAGAAACATATTATTTCAAAAAGTCCATATTAAAAAAATATCTTGAAGATACTGAAAATGCAAATGAGGAGGTAGAATACTTTTGAGAACTTGAGACTGTTCTAAGAACGCTTTCCTTTACACCTAACCTCATAACAGACTGCACATTGGTCATTTGCTTTGTGTAAGCAGTATTAGTGCTCTGTTAGCCACTCAGTATAAAACCTTTAAAAACAAACCCAACACAAACAAAAAACCTTCTAGCACTTACCTGTAGAGTGTCAAAACAGAGGTGATTCCAAACAAATTTAAGCTTTCATCATCATATAATAGTTCTGCTTTGTTCTGGGTAGGAAGATTGACAGCTTCTTCATCCAGAAGAACTAGTAAGACCTTTACAGTATCTCTGCCACAATACACAGTGCCATGATTTATGGAATGCAATTTTGGCTGAAAGTAAATAAAAGGAACATATGACAGGAAAGGTCAATGAGTCACGCCAATAGCTCACCTCCAAAGCAACCCATATTAGCACAAGGTGTGACAATCCCCTCTTTCCTTTTCGCAATAAGTATTTATGGGTAACCTGCCCATGGGAAAGTTTCTTCCTCACCCTAAGCAATTAACAGAGCTTAGATCACTGCCAACTGAAGGTATATACTGATGAGCAAGTTACACAAATATACAAATCTGTGAGGAAATCATGCAGCAGAAATTTTCTCACAAAGTTTGAGTGCTATGGGGTACACAAACACCTTTTGGTAAAGTCCAGCTCCTCTAACTTAATCTGCTAAAGCAGTAGGTTAAAAGTGAGATTTCCATCAAAATTTGACAACAGAGGTACTTGGCATAATCTCCTGTTGTTTGGAACAGAATGAATTCCTCACAATTTTCCACAATTATTAAGAATTCCTTAAATAAAATAATAATCCACATCTGGAAGTGCTCAATGCTACAGTCAGCAGTACAGATGTAGAACTCCATAGCCACTATGGGACTGCAAGAATTGCAAGTTTGCTACATTTTTCTTTAAAAGTACTAGGAGTTCCACAGAGAAATTTCGTGCTTAATACACAGTAGTAGATTTTTAAAACTATAGGCTTTCTTATTTACCAATACACAGAAACATTGAATAGCCTGACTTTGTTCAGAAGGACAGGACAAGCAACGAACTGAATTTATCTGAATTTATCAGCTGCTTTTAAACACATTCTTGAAAAGATCAAATTCTATTTCTCTCTCTATTTGATTACATCAATTAGTGTATGTAGCTTTCAAGAAACCATAGCAACACATGTCAGTCAGTTACTATAAGTTATAATCAATAGCTAGAAGTAGCAATTACAGAAATGGTTGTTACTTGGCTTTACAGAATTTGGCTATTTCAGTACCATTTAATTTCCTCAAAAAGTATGCTGAACCTCTTCAGTCATTACATCACCACATTATGGATTTTTATAAAATGTCATCTGTGTCACAGTAAATTTGTCTTAATGAGAGATTTGGCATCATCTTAACTGATAATAAAAAAGGAAAAAAAAAAATCTTGAGGTTATAACATAACTTCCTAACTGCCAAAAGATGACCTTCAGATATCTCATGTACTACAACAGTGACTTGGTGTGCTAACCATGGACTAAAATCCTATTGACCAAGGCACAATAAGAAGTTTAAGCAAGATGACAGTCCCTGGCAAAAAAAAAAAAAAAAAATCTTATTAGTGAGCTTAAAATCATGAGTCAAATTCGTTTTTCAGTAAAATAGTTGATCAGTCTTTCAAGTGTAGTGACCATTAGCTACTCTACACTATTCTAGCTAGTTCCAGAAACACCAGCCAGATTACATTTACAGTAGTAATTTTCTCAGGAAGAAATTAATCATCATTCCTATTAGTCACTCATGCAGGCTTCAACACAAAGTATTGCTTCCTGCTGCATAAAGTAATAACTTTTCCTGGAGCTCTAGATTCTTATAAAACAGGTATTTGCAGGAAAACTGAGCAATGATGGAAGAAAACTGCCACTGCCAGGAGAAAAGCAAATATTTTTCTAACAAAGTCTTTTCAGGTACATTTTATGAGGAAGCAGCTTCCCCAAGAGCTTGGAGACATGGAGACATCATTTTCAGCTCTATAGTTAAGATTGTATTTTAAATTTGCACTCAAGGAAATAATTCCATCTCTTACATATGGAAAAAACATAACATCCTATCAAAACCAGAATTTATTCTGAATATAGAATGTTTTTTCTGGAAAATTATAGCATCAGAGTTCCTTTATAAAGTAAAAAACCCAAAACTATTTAAAAAACAAGCTATATGAGAAGCTCAGCCCAGAGCATTAACATTTGCTATCCTAAGATCTTAATGGAACAATACTGATACTCTAAATTTTTTATACAATTCAAATTATTCTGGAAAAGTTATGGGGTTTGTTGGTTTTGTTTGTATTGGTTTTTAATGGTAACCTAACCTCTATAGGCTTAGTAAAATGTTCTCCCACACCAAGCTCCCCTAAAATATGCAATTTGATATCAGTCTCCTAACATCTATCTAAGCTCCCTTTTCCACCCCTTATCTATGCGAGTCATATATATAAGAATTATCATTAAAATATACATTCATCACATGATCTTCACAAACTTCATTTACATCAACAAAAATCGAAATAGCATCATCACAACACTGACAAAGGCAGACAATTTACACACACTTGATCCCTCAATCCCTTCACAATTACAAAACCAAAAAATTCCCCACACTTGTTCAACTCTCTAGCAACTTTCAGCCCATATGTTGCTCATTACAACTCCCAATGCCTGTCCTTATCTCTAATCCCTCTGGCTCCATATTGAGCATCAAAAAGGATGGTGGTAGGTTGACCTTGGCTAGCCATCAGCAGCCCACCATGCTGCTCTATCACTCCCACTGCTCAATAAGGACGAGGAGAGAAAATATTACAAAAGGCTTGTGGGGTCAAGATAAGGACAGGGAGTTCACTTGCCAATTACCATCATGGGCAAAACAAACTTAAGGAAATTAATGTAATTCATTGCCAGTTAATCAGAATAGGACCCTTCCCTTCCTCCCACACTCAGCTTCACTCCCAACTCTTCTACCTCCTTCCCCCAAGCAGTTGTGGTCAGTTCCTAACTCTTATCTCTGCTGCTCCTTCTTCCTCACACTTTTCCTCAGCTCCTATGTGAAGTGCCTCCCAGGGGATACAGTCCTTCACAAACTTCTTCAGTGTGGGCCCTTCCCACAGCCTGTAGGTCTTCAAGTACCGCTCCAGAAGGTACAGGGGGTAGTCCTTCAGGAACAGACTGCTTCAGCCTGTGTTCCCCATGAGGTCACAGGTCCTGCCAGGAAATCTGCTTCTGCATGGGCTCAGGGGACTCCTCTCCAGTTTCTGCCACAGGAACCTCCTCCACTGTGAGCTCTCCACGGGCCACAGCTTTCTTCAGGGCACATCCATTTGCTCCATCATGGGGTACTCCATAGGCTACAGGATCGACATTTGCTCTACTGTGGATCTCCATGTGCTGCAGAAGGACAACCTGCATCACCATAGTCTTCATCACAGGCTGCAGGGGATTCTCTGCTCTAGTGTCTGGAGCACCTCCTCCCTCTCCTTCACTGACCTTGGTGTGTCTGCAGAGTTGTTCTCACATATTCTCACTCCTCTCTCTCAAGTGCTGTGGTGCTGCATTTTTTACCCTTGCTTAAATGTTAACACAGAGGTGCTATGACTGTCACTGACTGTCTCAGCTTTAGCCAGCTGCAGGTTCATCTTGAAACTGGCTGGAACTGGCTTTGTCAACATGGGGACAGCTTTTGCTGTCTTCACAGAAGCCAACCCTGCAGCCAAACCCCCCCACTACCAAAACCTTGCCATAAAAAACCAAAGCAGCACTAGATTGGTCAAGTTAAGTGGCACATCAGTCAGATCCAGACCAGTCATCTGTTACATTCATACTGTGGTATCATGAATAGTATTCGCTTAAAGCTAATTAGCTTATGCTCTGCTACACACTCAAGTTTCCTTATTGAGTTCTATCTTATAGTAGAACTGCCCATCCACAAGTAGATGGGATGTTCCAGCAATCAATCAATTTAAACTCTAGAACTGGCAAAAACTTCATCATAGAATCACAGACTCAGTAACATAATTAAGTTCATAAGGTGGTATGAACTTCACACTGCTTTCAATGGCATTAAGTATTCAGCCACATTTCCTAAAAACATCAGGATGCAACCATCTTTGCTAACTTCTGCCTCAGCAAGGATACTGGTAAACATATCTACATAGTCATTAGATTATGAACTTAACCTGTGGAGAGCAATAAGAAACAAATGATTTTGGAAATGCAATATTCAGTTAATTTCCCTGAAGAAAGAAACTTTATTAAAATAGTTTTACCTGGCTTATAATGATCTAATTATTTCAAAATTTTATCTGTAATACAAGGAAATAAAGACAGAACTGATAATGGTGATCAATTTTTCCAATGGGTGTTTTTCTAGGCTCTATTTTTTGAAAGTTGGTGCTGAAAGCTATGGTTTTAGATGAAGCTGTCCCAGGCCCAATCAGATATTTGACCCAGACTTTTAATACCCTCAACATGAAAACATGAAATTTTTTCTGTGCTTTCTGATGTTTTGGGTTTGGGGTTTGATTGGTTGGTTGGTTTTTTAAGGAGAAATGCCTTGCATATTGCAACAACACATGTAAAACAAGTGGTTCAGTCTTGTCCCTTGACCCCCTTCATTCATATTCCCTGTTTTACCAGATATTATCAGAGCTTGCTTCTTCTGGATATGTGTGTGGGCACTTTTCCTCTCTGGGCTGTGGTGTATTGGGGCTGTCTGTTAGTTCACCGCCACCAAGCTTAACAGCTGTGAAGATTATAAATGTTTTAGCTGATAAGACTATGTCTATGAAACCATACCTTTAAAAAAAAGTAACACACAAAATATAATACTTATGCATAAGTCTTCTACTCAGAGTATTCCCATTGCAAGGTTTAATGGAGCTAAGGCTTTTTTCCCTAGCTGTGGACATCTGGCATGCTCCCATTGCCTGTCAGTTCAGTGGTGGTGTGCTGACACAGCAACTTTTTATCCTGATTCTTCTCCCCAGAACAGTGCTAAGGCACAGCTTTCTGACTCCATACATGTTCAGTCCTGCTTGCCTTTGTGTAGTGCAATTAACTGGTGGTGTGTCCACTGTTACAGTGTCAGTCTTTCATCAGTATTTGCAGCAAGCATCATCCTTCCTCTGTTCTAACCAGTCTGTTTGCTTGAAAGTCTTAAATGTGCAACGCAAAAGTATTGAAACAGTCCTAAACTATGAGAATGCAAGAAAATTACTTTGATTCAGCTTCCAGTAGGTTGATGAGCTAGACTGAAGGCAAATGCAACTAACTCTAGCACGTGATGCCCACCTAGGCTGGAGTTCCCTCACCCCACTATCTCTTCCTCCTGCTGTGTGTCCTATGCAGGCTCAGACCTCCTCCCTGAGACTATTCATTAGCCTTGCAGAAAACTGATGGTGAAAAAAAAATGAGGTCTTATTTTTTTTCCTGCAAGGTCAGTGAGTTGAACTGGGTTATGGAGGTGTCTCATAAATGTAAGGACTGGGGTGGAGTTTAAGCTGTATGGCTAAGAACAGGAATTGCACAGCCAGGATAGGAAAGAGAAAAAAAAAAAAAAAAAGAAAAAGGGAAACAAAGAGTTGAAAAGGAGAAAAAAAAGCCTTGCCTGTTCATTGAAGGGAAGGTATTTATTCAGTTCAGCTGACTGGAGCTGCTCTGTCTGTGTTTAGCCTTAATTATTTCTGCTTCTATCTCAGTAGTAATTATTAAACATCTACAGTAATTATTATTGCTTTCTACATCCTCGTGTGAGTCTCTTCTAACTAGCAAGCCATTCACAGTATGGATTGTGCGGCATCTTGTGAGTGGACTCTGAGATACTGTGGGAACCTTAATGATATATACTAGTAATTCTAGTAGGTCCATCTCTACACCTGGTAACTGTTGAATTGGCTCCTCCACTTAAATGGTAGTGGTTTTTTTCAGTGTGTATCATAGAAGTGATAACCTCTCTTGTTTAAAGAAAATAGAAGACTTAGTTTTTCTAGGTAACTCGCACCTTGCATAGTGAGCAGAAACAACAGGCAGAGAGCTTCCTGACTTGTGAAGCAGAAACTGGGTGAAAAATAGCAGTAAATTGGAGCAATGGTTGTTCCATGTATTTCAAGCATGTGCAGAAGCAGGATACAGGTTGGGTGCAGGTAGCGGCACAGGGCCCTTGTGTTTATGAAGTGGTATTCTTTCCCTCTCCTCAGATTTAGGCGAACTGGATTTTTTTTTTTTCTAGTTCTTTAACATAGTTTTCAAAATTAAGTATTAATGACCTGCCACAATAGCCAGTGCCATAGTATAGACTGATGGGCTGTGTGCCTTGAGCACAATAAATCCAATTATCATTCCACTAAATTTATTATTCCAATAAATCACATAAGCATTTGCCTGATGGAAGTGAATGCTGCTGGTGGCGCACGCAGCGGATGGGGGATAATTTAAGTAGACCTATACAGGGAGGGACCTAAACTGTGTCTTTGGACACATACCAAATTAGGTCGACTTAGGTTTTTGTGTAGTTTCATGTTGGGAAAGAACCCGTGGTGTCCTTCTTGGTGCAGGGTTAGTGGGGGCTGAATTGCAGCAGCTGAGGTAACACCTGGCTTGGAGGGTAGGAGCTGCCGACAGCTGATGGCCATGTAGGGTCTCAGGGAAACATAGCATAGCCAGTTCTGCTTCAGCAAGGAGACAACACCCAGCCCAAACTGAAGTTACTTCCCTCATCTAATAGGTGTTACTGAAGAATAAAATTAAACCAAAAAAAACCCTCTTTGTGGAGGACATAATAATTACAAATAAGAGATTTATTTTTATGGAAGAATGATTCAAGGATCATGAAATGGAAAATGAACCAGCTTGAGGATGGTGGAAGACATTACACCAGAAACATCGGTATTAATATAGAAAATCGTGGAAAACATGGAATTAGATAAGGTGCTCAATTTTCAGTCATATCAGTATGGTCATCAGCAGCATTACAAAATAACAGAACTTAGGGTATTAAAATGGAAGAAGAAATATATTTTGTCTTTTTTTTTTTTTTTCTCTGAAGTACAAACCATTCATGAAGCCCTCAGCATCTTCCTTAGCATGGTGGTGTGCATGTATTAAAAAAGAGAAGCAGGGCTTGTGCGCTCTTGTTAAAATTTAACACTGATGAGGCAAGTCGGTCTAAAGTATCTGCAGCACAGATAGGCAGTGTGGATGCATGTTTTATGCAGTGGTCCTCTCATTTTAGTAATCTATCAAACGTTACTGTAGACATCTATGTGTCAGGATCCCATGCAACTGGTGTGTGACTCTTCATCCTTGACAAAAAATAACAGTACTTCTACAACAGGATCAGGCAGTAATTCCCACGACTCAAAACCAACTGAAACCCATGGACATGCAAGCTGGGCTGTCCCTGGAAATCTAATTTTGAGAGACCCTCAGGTTAAATTCAGTGCGTCTGAAATGATACATACTCTACTTGCATATTTTTTTTACTTAGAGTGTTCCATGTATAAACCTTTGGGGAAAAAAAAAAATCATAAAAATCTTACTCTGTATAAATAGTTATCTCTAAAAGTTGCTTTATCCATAGAAAATTAGGATCCAGATTCTCCTTTTTCTTTGAACATGAAGTGAGAATGCCCTGCATAAACATAGTGTCTCTACACACACAGTGGTAGATTCTTGGTAGAGCATCCTTGACATTAAAAAAGCTACACCAATTTACATCAGTTGGGAATATGGTCCACAGGACCTAAGTTACGCTGGAAGATAATGATTTTTCTCTCAAGCATTTTTTTTTGTGAATTCAGCCATTAAAACATGGGAAGCAATTAACATCTCAATATTACATATTGAAATTTAAAATATTGTAAAAATATCATTTTAAGCATATAATTTTAAACCTAATAGGATTGGCATTTGCTTGTATGGTGGTTAAGCAATTCAGATTCTGTGTGATACAGGTAAATCCAGAGATTTCACTAAGTTTGTGTACTTATGTCAAGCCTGCCATCAGCACCAAGATATTTGTGTAGCACTTGTCCATTCTGTCACATCTAGATTTCAAGCCACATGGTGCAGTTCTCATATATCTGAAAAGGTATTTTAAACTCCTACTGAAGCTAATAGGAATTTAGCCAGTTTATGGAAGGTAGGATTAGGCTTCAAGCAGATCCTAGGACTCGGACTATTGCACTCTTCATCACAAAAACAAGCTGGACACAAATTCAAACTGAACGAGGAAACTTTCCTTCTTCATGTTCTTATTCTTTTACTTGGCACTGCACGTTTTTTAGAATAAAGCCCATCTTCTTGTCTGCAGGCAGCTCCATTCATATGGCCAATGCTTTCATTTGCACCTTCTGGTTGAGAACTCCCTTCAGTTGCCTGAAACAAAAACGAAGTGTCAGTGAAGGCACGTACATGTCTTCCAACAGGCAGCCATTGGCCTTGGTTCTCATTAGGTAGCTCTCCCTGACTATCCTCTGTTAGTGGCACAAATTCTTGGATTTGAAAGAAATTTAACCAAATGGGTGCAAATGTCTGTAAGAGGAGGCTTGCACCCCAAATCTAGCATAGTCTAGATAGCCAATAGTCTATAAGGTCTCTGCCTTAATTACTGCGTCTCTAGACAGCTGAGCTATTGCCTTCCCACCATTCACAGCATCACTGGAAAACTCATCAAGGGACAACTCAGCAAGCTTTCCTATAACACAGTGGGTGATGTGTTTTTAAGGGTGTGAGAAATTATATATGATTTATCCAAAGTTTGAGCTGTAGCCTAGGAAGTCCTAATTTGGATGCATGTCAGCTATTCATACTCAAGGAGCTATGGTGGAAATGAAATCCTTGGAACTCTTTGAAAATCTGGACAACTTCCAGGCTGAAGGCTTGCTTAGAAAGCTAAATATCCATCAGTAGCATGCATTACCCACAACTAGTAAAATTGTTGACTGCTGAGCTCACAATTTTGTGCAGCCCAAAGTCTGATTGGTCTTCTTGGCACACAAGGCAGGCAAAGCAAGGGGCTTGTCTAGAACATGTTTCTGTTTGTAGGCCTGTATTACTCAGCTCTTTTTAGCTTTGCCCTAGTAACACAACCCTCTCAGGTTTCTAGCAGCGCGTTATGTTATGAGCTCAGTATCAAGGCACAGAACCACTCACACCACCAAAAATGAAGGTGTGCTCTACCAAAGCAATTTATACCTGCTTTGCCAAACACCTGAGTAAGAGTTCAGAAAAAATTAAAAGCATACTTTTCTTTTACACTGTGCAGTTGTAGATGCATTAGTTTCTGTCTTCATTCCAGTTGCCTCTTCCATTTCTAAAAAAAAAAGTAATACAATAATTAAATTAAAAAGAAGTAGGGTAAGTACACATACAGACAATTTAACAGATGGCTGAAGTAAAAAAATACCTAATCAGCTATTTATCTGGCCATTTATCACATAGAATAATAACTGAAGAATGATGAATACTTCCTAAAACATTTTTCGGAGGCAATGTGATTAATGTATCTGGACTGTGTAGCTTGAGGGTGTCTAGAGAAAAGAATGAAATCAGCAGCTTGACTGTAGCATGGCAGTTGAGACAGACCTTTCAGAGCTGAATTCTGCCTTTGCTCAGCAGGTTCGTGCTAGTCTAACTCCAATTGTCATAATATCAGGAGATGGGAGTATTCAATGTAGAATGGGCTTTGATAGTCCTTACGCAAATACTATACCTGATCTATTTTCCCCTGGATTGGTCCCCAGGAGAAGGTAAATAAAGCCTGAAAACCTTCAGGCTAAATTTAAGTGAGACAATTATATTCCAATATGCCAGTTAAAAAAAAGAAGGAAAAAAGGTAGAGCACATTATGGAAAGTTTCACCAGTGTTTCAGCACTGTCTTTCAGGCCTGTGCTGAATAATATGTTTGATCCTTAACGTCACAGGTGTGGCCAGAAATAAGTTGTAACACTGAGTCTGAGAAAGGATCAAGAGCAGGATGTTGCCTAAACATTTGGATAAAGTAGTTATGTGGCTTTTTATTTATTTATATAATTGGCATTAAGAACAGCAGTTTGGACAAGCGGTAAGAAATGTAATTTATGACTTTCCCTTGCATGTAATGGCCTAGATTATGGTTGCTGGTGTTTCTAATGGGTCATCTGAAAATGAACAAAGAAAAAAAGTATTCATTTGAGCACTAAAGCATATATACCTGTGAGAAGTGCATCAATTGTCTCCACTACATGTTTTGCATCCTCCATTGTGAAACACATTGGTGGTTTAAATTTTAGTATATTTCTGTGGGGTCCATCTGCACTAAGAAGGATTTGATGCTCTTTCAGCCTGTGGAAAGAGGAAACATCTGTTAGACACAAGCATAAAACTATATTGTGTCCTGACAGACCCTTCAAGCTGAATTAGATTTTGAAAATTTTTCTAGTACTATGTTATCAAAAGCTTCACAAGCTTAAACTGAAATTAATTACTAACTGCTGGGGAATACTAGGAGGGTTTGATCACTGCACATAGTCTTTAAAAAGCATTTACTTGTAAATAAGGTGAAGGGCTTCAGCTGTGGCTGGTGTTCGCTTTTGTCGATCTTTCACCAGATCCACTCCAACAAACAATCCAGCACCCCTGGAGCAGAGGGAAAAAAAATAGAGACAAGTGAAATCCAGAGTCAGTAACCCAAGCCTTGCGCTGCAAATGCAAAACTTGTTTCTAAAACCCGCAGTTCCCTTCCCTGGGGCACAAGTTGGGAGGGAGCAGGAAAGAGAGGAGACTTTCTCTTTGGTCATCTTTTGGCACTGGCTACTTCAGACCATCAAGTGCGGTAACAGATATTTCTGGGTAAATAAATGTAGCTGCTCATTAAGGCTATGTGGTCAGTTAAGAATGATAGGATAATTTTCTTTCTCTCTTATCCTGAAAACCCCAAGCCAGGGAACAGTGGAAGACAAGTAACTAAAACCAAAAACTTAAAAGAACCTTGCAATCCAACCTGCCCTCCAAAACAAACAAGACCCCTGAAGACAGTTACAGTAGTAGCATGAGATGAGGAAAACCCACACTAACATCTCCAAATGAACAAGGTCTCCATCACTCCAACAGTGTGCTGACAACTGGGCTATTGTACATGGATGGCTCTTTCTTGCAGAGCATTTCTAGTGGCTACACTTAGACCTAACTAAGCAGATGGATGGACAACTCTTGAAAAATATATTGCCATACAGTATCAGTTTTGGGTAGTCCATTGGGAAAAAAAAAAAAAAAAAGAAAGAGGTATAGCATAATCATGACAATATTTCTGTGTTCCTCTCACCCCAAACTTGTTGATTTTTCTAACACAGTTATTTTCTTCTCTGACATTGCTGTAAGGCACCCACCTGATATCTCCCACTAAGGGATGTTTCTCCTTTTGCTCAGACAGCAATTCCAGGAGATAATTTCCTACACGTGTAGCATTTCCTTGAAGATCTTCTTTTTCTATTACCTCCAGGACCGCCAAACCAATAGCACAAGACACTGGATTGCCTCCAAACTGATAGTAGAGACAAATAGGAAAACCAAACCCATCAGAAACATTCATCTGTGTCTATCCACATAGTTTTCACTTGCGCTCTACTGCTTGGCATGTCATACAGAAGGCTTGAAGAGGTGGGGATTTTATGCTGTGCCAGGTCTGGAGCCTCATGCCCCCCACTTTAGGCAGTGTAAGAGGCCCAAGGGAGGGGCTCCCTCTTCCTCTGCTTTGGGTTTCCGTAATGTGAAGATTTTCACAGCTGAAGAGTTCAAGCTGTTCTCGTGGTTTGCTGATTGCATATGCAGGCAAAATGCTCCTGTGAAGAGCAGCGGGTGATAGATCTGGAATTTCTTGAACTGGACGGTATAAACTCTTTTGAAAGCAGGGGGGTTCATGGTAGCTGGGAAGTAGGCTCAGTCACAGGAGTGGAAAGAGGACTCAGTAAACAAGAAGAAAGGTGCCTCTCTGAGACATGCACGCAGCTCAAAAGTTTCCTAATAAAAGGTCACTGCTTTGTTAGGTGTCAATGGCAGAGCAAGGTCTGCCAGGGCGTGAGCCGTGCCAGCACAGAGCTTATCTTAGAAAATGAAGTTTTACATAGTCAACATTTCAGAGGAGGGCAAGAGAGAGAGAGAGAGGGAAGTAAAGAAGAATTTCACTGTATGGATGTAAGCTGAGATGCATGACTTGACAGGGAGCTAGCGTTCATCAATATCGCAATTTGGTACACATCAAAATCACTTGGTACAGAGCATATTTCAAAGCTTCTCCACTCGCTTTTAGATATTAGACTGGGGTTGACTTGAGCTCTTAGTAATGTGATGCAGATGTTAGCTGAATCACCTGCACAACTTCTAACTGCTATATGCGGACCAAAAGAAAAAAGGCAAACCTTCACCTACAAACTTACTGTATTGAAATATTCTAGTCCAGAGGCACCAAAACTTTCAGCGATTTCCCTTGTTGTGACCACACAAGACATAGGGTGGCCATTGCCAATGGGCTTTCCCATGGTGACAATGTCAGGCACAAAGTCTTCGCCTTGCAGCTGGAATGCCCAAAAATGCTTCCCAACTCTGCCAAAGCCAACCTGGACCTCATCAGCTATGAACACTCCACCCGCTGCATGCACGTACCTGAAAACAAATAAAATAGCTTGAATGGCTATGACTGCAGTACAAGCCTCAGGTAGGCAAACTGGAACAAGGTAGTTTGTGTTACAAAAATTCTCCAGTGTGAGACCAGGTTAGGAAAAAAAGAAAGAACGCGGCTGCTGAACCACAGCTATAGCTATTTCAATTGACATATTTTTTTAGTTTGCTTACTGTAAAAAAAAAAAGTCTGATATTTTGATGCAAAATAGGGGTACTGTAATGGAACTGCAGGGTGATATCTATGATGGTTCAACTTCATCTTCCATCAAACTTATGGCCTGAGGATTAATGATAGAAAAGACAATTATCCAGCTAAAAACAATCATCCAGCTGATGTTCCATAAAAAATACAAGCAGAATCATACTCTTCAAGAAGTAGAAAGGAACCACAGACAGCCAAGAACAAGAAAGAGTGACAGCTGAATTGATTGGATAATCCTATAGTGAAGAACCTGTTTCTTCAGTTAATTTCCCAGTTATGCCCTTTTGAAGTGATGTACGTACTCTGCCACTTTCTGGAAATAGCCCACAGGTGGAATTACTTGGCCCCCACAGCTCTGCATGGATTCAGCTATGAAGGCAGCAATCTGCAAAAAAGAAATTCAGGTGAGAGCTGTGTTCATCTACTTGGCCTTTGCACAAACATCTAACAGTCTAGAAATAAATGTTTAAATGTGTGCCTTAATTTAATCACGCAACAGGTTGGACAACTGAGGGCTCTTGAGAACAGCTATGACTAAAGAATTCATTCATTTTGTAATCTGGGGTGCCCAAATTTGCAGTAGCCAGGGCCACCTTTGCAACCTGATAGGAATACAAGGACCTCCATTAAGCTGTAGTCCTACAGCTTTTGAAGTGGAAGACACACACTGGTGTCCATGGACATTGAATAAGGCTCCTGGGAGCTCTGTAGCTTTATTTACAAATTTCACAGGAGACACACAAGAGTGCCATTTTTCCCAAGACGTTAATGAAGCTTGCTTAATGCCAAGGCTCTCCAGTAACAGGTATATGTGGTGATCAGCTTTCTTGTTCAATCCTGAACACCAGGTAGTGGTGGGTGGAAGCTGAACTGTAAGATGACCTGAGGCTACACTTTGGGCACCCCTGCCTAATGCAAATAACTACACAAGTAAAACGCCAGCATGAGGCACTTGACAAAAGAGGAGAAAAATTCTACAGGTGAAATAATTCCAGTTGCTAGGAATGAAAAAGAAAGTTATTTCAAGTCAGGAAGGGTAAAAGCAGCGGATCAGAAAAACTGGAACATCAAAATTTGTTTCTTGTCAACAGCAGAGGTCTATGCAGCAGAGATATGATATTACCCCAAAGTCTCAGCATAAGTCTGCTATTTAAGGGATTGCATCCCCACACCACTTGTGAACCCCTCCCTGAGCATCAAGAGGTCTCTCTGGGCTGGTGCAGTCTTCCTGGAAACAAGGCCGAGCAGTAACGTGTAAAGAACCATACACTATATTTGAAGAGGCATGCTACGGCCAAAGAGTACGAAGCTTCCCATAGCATGTGAGGCTTAGCCTTTAGCACAACTTGTCCTGCCACAGGTCTATGTCACCAAAACCTAAGAAATATGCAAAAGAAGGGAAACAAGGGAAGAAAAAAAACAAAACTATCCGTTAGTAGAGAATAAAAAAAGCTGATGAAGAAACTAAAAGAAGAGTGATGTAAGTCCATTGGACTAGAAGGGAACAAGTTGTTCCAATCTCTACTGAAGTCTTCTGTGACTTCAGTGGGCTTTGGATCAAGCCCTCCATGTCTCAAAATGCTAATGCCATCATACAAAACATTAACACATATTTTAGGTTCAGAAATTGTCTGTTTTTATCAAGATCATATTGTATATGATTGAAAGGTTCACCTTGTTGGATGACTTTGAAGTTATCTTAAGCTAGTAGACTCAGAAATGCAGTATCAAGATTTTATCTAGTGATTTTCTCCATGTCCATTGACATAACCTAGCTGGAATTTGTGATGCAGTTTCTCAAATGACCTCAAATCTTGCCCTAAGATATTCACAATCTACTGATTCATTGCATAAAATAGGAAATTTGCTTTGGTTGTATCTGCTTATTTACAACTGTACTATTGATCCTTTCATTTGATGCCTAGAAAAATTGTGATAAGAGCATCAGGTAGAAAAATAGCCCATTTTGAACACAGAACCCACCATAGAAAAATGAAGGGCAGGGGAAAAAGGGGAAACTGAGTAAAGAAACATGTCTGCAGTTGCCTGTTTCATGCCCCCATGCCACATATAATAGATGAAGTCTCAGTATTTCTAGAACACAAAACACATACCTTGCGTCCATTCTTCTGTGTTTCTTCAATAATTTTTTTCACCTCTTCAGCATAAGCACTTGCTGGATCTGGGTGGTCTTCCCTATATTTCCCTCTGTAGATATCTGGAGAAGGAGCCTGAAAAGACCAATATGTTGTTTTTTTTTTTTTAAAGCCCATCCTTCTATGAAACATTTACTTTCTTTTCTATTGCTCTGTGTTTTTGTCCTTCCACACAGATAGATAACAGTTTGAATTCCTGTGTGGACTTGCAAAAATGCTTACAGGAACTTAAACTCAATCGAGCCCTGTGATGTGTTCAGCACTACTGGAAGCAGTTGTTGAAAGAGCCTCACCCACCCTTCAAGACCATCCCTCCTCTCCCCCAATACTGAGTCTTCATCCATCATCTTATTTCAGATTCTTGCAGAATTCTGCAACTGGAGAATGGGGCTTTCCAGTCTGTCACTTCTCTTCCAGCATCCTAGTCATGGTGTGAATCTGTATGGCTTTTAAGCCTCTAAAACTGGTATTTGGAGAGGTTCAGTAAAAAAGACAAAGGAAGTGGTATAAAGAGGTGGGTACTACTTTGGCAGTGTGGTTAACACAAGGAGGTCTAGATAGGGAATAGCTACTTGGTGTACATCTCTTGGGTTGAGAATGAGTTTTGGTTTTGTAAGATATGTAAGTTCAGGCTGAAAGTCGAACAGTATCCTGCTCAGCTGGACACCCATAAGCTCCACACCCAGACCTGTGTGAACTTGTGGGGTCTGCCTTTCCAGGTTTTGGAGGGAAATTCAAAACTCCTGCATATCTTTAGCCAAAGCAATACAACAGATACTGGCGAATTTCTTCAAACAGTAACTGTGTAGTACAGTGACTCAGGAAACCTGTAGCACTGTGAAGGAAATCAGTCTCACAGCTGAATACCCTCTTAGAAATCCAAAAGCAAATAATTTTGCTTATTTAATCCACTGACAAACAGCCAAGTGTTTGTACTTGAGCATCAGCAAAACAGAATTAAGGTATATTTACACTAGAAGTGGGTAATTTAATGTGCTGCATAACAGGCATAAAATGACAAAAAGCAAAAAAACACACTTACCACATGCACAAATTCCTTCTTGCTGTCCTTTCCCAGCTGATTAAATTTATAGGGACTGATGTCAATCAGAGATGTAACGTGGCCATGGTAAGCACTGCATGAGTGTTAAATATCGAAGTCACTTTTCACCAAACGTATAGAAGAGCTAAATTTAAAACTGTGCCTATAAATAATCCAGAATAAACGACTCTATCTGCAACATAGTAGCACTGTTTGTGAAGAGCTCTTGACTTAATTTACTCAGTCTTTCTCTCAAAGGCAATACAAAGTTGCTGTTGACTTCAATTCACTAGCGAGACTGGAATCAGAAGGTTTTTTCTTCTTGCATAAAATCAAGTGCCAGCATGGGAACAGACCAAGATGATGTCCTCTGGACCACACCACCTATGAGGTGGCTGCCCTACCAGCCTTACCTAAAAGTTGAAGGACAGGTCCAGCTCCCTCATTTCCAACCTGTGGGCCCCACTGTGGCCCACTCAAGCTTTGCAAGCTAGCCCTCAACACCATTGCAAAGACTCTCAAGAGCATGCAGAGGGCCTCATGCAGCAGCACACAGCTACCTGGCCTGAAGGCCCTACAGGTTACGCTGTTTGGCAAAAGCCGCTTTCAGGATAAGGATGAAAATTGTTTGAATATAAAAGTATTATATATTCTAAAGTTGGTTACTACTGAGGCCAATTTGATTTAGTAATGAGGAAGCAGAGCCTTCTGAACCTAAAGCATGTAGCAGTTTCATTCAGGGATTAAACACTTTTGTTCAGCCTTAAGCTTGAAGCGAAGGGAACCTCAAACCAAATCAAAGACATGTCACAACCTCATAGTAGCACACCCATAGGGTAGAGAGGATATTTTTGAACTCCTTTGTCTTCTTTACACCTTTCTACTAGCTAGTCAACAAAATCTGCCAATGCACACAGACAAAGGACAGAAAGCCCACCCTGACTGGGATGGTATCTATGTCAAAAGCCTACAGAGCCTTGGGACCTGGGAAAAGAAATACCCTGTAGTGTTTAGGAAGAGACAAGATGTTGCAGTGAAACAGTGACAGAGCCACCTCCACCCTCGGCTTCTCATGACAGAAGCCACTTTCAGTAACTCCAAATCTCGGCCATGAGTCAACAAGGGCTAACAGAGATCTGCGCCCAGCTGAGTCAAACAAACTTTGTGCCATTCAGACAGAGACATGTGATCTTGCAGTTGCTCTGGCTGGACTTCCTAATCCTAATCTGAGAAGAAGATCTAGCCCTACAGCAGTGTAACCAGCCTTGCAGCTGCATCTAGGATAGGGAAACGCAGAGACATGGTTGGTCATCTTCCACAGGGCTGGCAGCCTTCTCAGTACCTCCTGATTTTGGAGCTGCTTGGTTTTGTGTGCGTACTTGTGTTCAGTGGAAGAGAATTCAGCGTCGATGCAGCACTGCTGCAGAACTACACGCTCTTTCTTCTTGACCACTGAATATTTATTTGTAGAAAAACAAACATGCCCAGCAGAATGTGACAGAAATCCCTTTTCCAGAGCAGCCCTGTGGCCAGACCACTCATTGATGCTGAAAACCAATATTCAAGTCTCTGTCCTGAATTGCTTTGGGAGTCACTGGGAAATGCCCTGTAACAGGTGCTTGACCTTCTGGTGTGACTGACAAGCTTATTTTTCAGAGATCTTCAAAACTCTTGTTTATCCTAATGTAGAAATGGGATTTCCTGACCTGTTCTAGTATGAAAGCAACAAAGCTTTTCTTTCAGCAGGCAGTGGAGTACAAACAGCAGGGGGTTGCTGCAAAGCTGCTTCTGAAGTAATGGCAGGAGCTGCTGGCTGCATTCACATAAGCCACTCTACACACTTACTTTTCAAGGGTGATCACATCTTGGTGCCCATGGTACTGCCGAGCCAGTCGTAAAGCAAGATCATTTGCTTCAGACCTGCATAATAACAGATACAGCTGCAAAATAGTGATGAGGTTCTTCCAGCTAAAACAGTATTCTGACAATGGTATTCTGACTATCTGGGACTAATAGATATAATAAATCAACACAGCAGGCTCTGTTAGTACACAGATTACAATGCTAAGGTTGAGACTGTAAATCCCATGTAAGAGGGCAAAGAAAAAACAGCTCTTTGTATGAAGAACAAAGACATGCTTTCTTTCCCTCCCCAGTTTGCTTGTAGACGTATACCTCCTCATTTACAAATGAGACATCTTTGCAGCTGAGAGCGTAATGCAGCCACAAACCCTCAGAAAGCACCAGCGTGGCAGTCTCATCTCCCACCCTCCACAACGGCTCTGTTGTCCCCAATATTTGCACCATCAGGCAGAAGAGAACAGAAGTCTGCTCCCTAGATCAAGACTCAAACTTCCAGCCTGACCCATAGCAACCTCTCTGCCCTCAAGTCCCTGCAGGTTTTCTGTTCTGTCAGTGTAAGTGATCATAGACTTAATGGATGGCCTAAAGAAGACTACTCATTGCGGAGGTCCTATGTCAATTCACAGATGGCATTCACCAATCTGTACCTAATGCCTACTTTGCCTTTCTTGTTTTATCCCCCCTGCTTTTCCTGCATAGCATTCAGCAGACCAGTTTCATATTTTGGCTCTCTGGCATCACACTAAGTATGACAGCTGCAAATAGGAAGGATCCTTTGATCAATACCAAAAAGATACTTAGTAAGATTTAGACCAAGCTGTTCTGAGTGTCCACCTCAAACAAGAGCAAAATAGTCATAATGGAAAAAAAAAAAAAAAAAAAAATTAGACATACCCAGAGTTAACAAAATAGCAAACAGAGAGTTTCTCGGGCAGGGTGGCTGTAAGATGCTGTGCGTACTGAACAAGGTTGTCATGCAGGAACCGGGAATTTGTATTGAGCAGTTCCATCTGTTTTGTTGCAGCCTTTATCACATATGGATGACTGTGGCCAACTAAAGAAGAAAGTAATTAGTTATTGATAGCAAGCAGTCAGTTATCGAAACACACAAGGCGATTCAGAGAAGCACTGTGAACATCATCACTTGGAAGAAGTGTGTTTTGATTGCTGTTAGGAATAAAGGAATAGAAGCGGTCTTACAAATTAAACTGCTTACCATGTGCAACATTGTTGATACAGTCTAAGTATTTCTCTCCTTTCTCATCAAACATATACTGGCCCTGAGCACGCACTATCTTCAGAGGGTCCTTCGCAAAGAAAACTTTGCAGGAAGGCCTAAAAAAAAAAGAATTATAACACCATTTCAGATTTCTCAGTTGTCCCCCCTCCTTGGAGTGCTGAGGGGGTTGATCTTTTGCAGCTCTGGAGACAACTGCCTCTCCCTGCAAAGAGCTTGTGAGTGGTTCAGATGGTGGTCAAGCCAGGCTCTTGCTGAAATTAAAAACAGCCTGAGTGCACTGTCCCGGGCCCAGTGGGAACAGAATTAGGTCTTTAATAAGGGCGCTTTCAAAGCATGAGCCCTGACTGCAAGTGGTTTCACAGGAACACAGTAACTGCAAGTCATTCCAGGTCCTTATATGTCCTGCTGCGTTTCTAGGCTGTTGCTCTGTTTGTTTACATGCCTTACAAACATGTACGGCCAATTAACTCACTGGGAGTAAAACTAAGTTGTTAAACATTGTTTTATGCTATAGCCAAAAATTCATTACGCAACAGATGACTGTACCGTATAGAGGTCACATTCAAGAACAAAACACTAATGCCTTGCAGGGTTTATTTTCAGAGGTGCTGGGCAGGTCCTAAAAACTCACTATCTCATCCTGACTGCTTCAGATAAAATCTGTAAAAGCAGCTTTTGTAAGCACCTAGATCACACTGGCTTCCAGCAAAACTCAGGCTCCTTGTGAAATTATCCAAAGTACTCTTTAAACACCTTTTTATCCGTCTTGGAGAACATCCCAGCTATGTGATTATGTTGAATGACATTACCGAGCAGAAGGAAAGTCTTCTGAACTGTTAGTAATGTTTGGACGACCTTGGATAAACACAGTTGTTTTCAGATAACTCAGAGAGTTATTGTCGGGTATATTGAGATCAGGAACTTGTAAAATCTACATGAGACTCCTAGAAAACAAGTTGTTTACTTTCATTTCCACTGTTTCTAGCCCCATTGCATAGATCTTTTCTGACATCTTTGGCTACTTTAAAATCAGTTCACATTGTCATAACCATCATCGGCTGTCTCCCGACAACAGGTTTTTCTTCTATAACTTGTCAGTCCATTCTGTGGAAGTTTCTGTTCGTCCAGCACAGCCCAACGCTGTAATTCTTGCACAGCCAAGAGTCCCTTAGCATGGAGCTGGCCCCTAAAGAGAGGTTGATGTGCAAGCTTTACAGGACTTTTATGACTCCTTAGTGGGCTTTCTAGATACACCACACACAGGATGCACCCAGCAAACAGCCAGCGCTGCTTTTAACAACCTAGACCTCTTTTTCCACTTGGCAACACCTACTGAAGAAAGAACTAAAGCTGCACATTCTGGAAGAACCAATATTGCAGTACCGTGAGCTCCGATACGTGCCCAGCCAGGGCTGTTGCTCCGGTCACAAGCACTGGCAGCCTTCCTGCATTTGCCCCAGTTAGACGCAGTCCAAGAGATCTCCTCAGCTTCATGTAACGGAGCAATTTTTGTTAAAAAAAAAAAAAAAAAATAGCCCTGAAGTAGCACTTGCCCCGCCGCGTTTTAACGACGGCATCCCCCCCGCAGCATCAGGAGAGGACCAAAGAGCTGGGAACCGGGTGGGCTGGCAGGTCGTGTCCTCTCCCACCCGAGGGGCTGCCCAGGGCTGGGAGCCCCCGGGCAGCGCCCAGCGGGTCCCGGCGCCCGCTGTCACCGGCGGGGGAGCCCCTGCAGCGGCCGCAGACCTTCCTCCTCCTCCTCCTCCTCCTCCTCCGCGCCCCGCCGCCGCCCCTACCCGATGTGCTTCCTCCGCAGGGCGAGGGTCTCCGCCTTGCTGTAGCGCTCCTCCATCCCTCCGGCACGGCACGGCACGGCACAGCCCCGCCGGGGAGGGGGCTCCCGGCCTCTTATGCCCCTGCTAAACCCCTCCTCCCTGCCTGCCTCCCTCCGCCTTCCCCGGCGGGGCCGCCCGGCCGCTCCCCCTCCCTGCCCCCGGCGCCGGGTTCTCCTCTCGGGCTACTCGTGGTTACTCTTTAGCTGAGGCCTTTTTTTTTTTTTTTTTTTTGTTTTTTTGTTTTTTTTTTGGTTTCCTTGTCATGCCCAGTGTAGGGGGATGACGCACGGAGCGGCTGATCGAAGTCAAAATCAGGGTCAGAACTCAAGGACCTTCACAGCTCCTTGTCTCCCAGAACTTGTTTGCGAGCGTAGGCTGAAATATAATACTTCTATAGGTGTAGTAGCTGTGTTTCTTGTAAAGTGGGGAAAATGAGTAAGAGCTATGGTTTCCTCTGTTGTGGTTTATTGTTTTTTTTTTAAATAAACGTAAGTTGAAAAGTGCCCTGGACCTGCTGCTCTGATGCATCGGTACACCCTTTTCCAGTCTAGGTAAGACCTAAGTATAACTGGTCCTAGGTTCTCTTTCTAACCACAGCATCAACATAGAAGCGATTTGCTTAAATACGGCATTTCTTCGTTGTTAGCGTTGCTAACTAGCTCACTGGACGTTAAAGCCTGTAAGAAAAAGACGGGACGATGTCACAGGGAAGAAGGGCAGAATTCAGGTCAAGCAGCATCACGTCTCAAAAGAGCGAAGCTGCAGGTGGAGCAGCTCAGCTTTACCTCCTCCCTGCCACGGAATCACCCTCTCCTCCTCTGGAGGCTGCTCCTTGAGCTGCATGGGCAGGCAGCAGAAGAGCTGTGCCCACGTCCCTGCTACCCCATCTGTAGCTCGTCTGTGCCACCTGCAGCACTATGTTTGGAAGAGTTTTCAGAGAGCATATGTAAAGCCACACGTTTTCCTGTGCTGATGATACTTGTCTTTTCTAGGTCCGTATCCAGTAAGTCATCCCAAATTTGGCAGATAGAAGGAACACACCTCCTGATTTTTTTTTAAATACCCCTGCCAGTTAGCCACCTTTCTGCTTCTCTAGCCAAGCGTTTCTTTTTCTACAGGCGTTTTCTTGAGCTTCTTCAGGCAGTGTTAAATTTGAAGCTCTGCAGCTTTCACATTCCTGCATTCCTACTCCGTCAAAAACCTTGACTCACCAACCAAAAAAAACCAGCCGTGCAGGAGAAGTGGTAGAAGGCACCAGCAGCTACACCTCAATATCCCAGCAGAAACAGCTGCTGCCTGCCTTCAGTGCCTTGTCCAGGCAGAACGTGGCATGGACTGAAAAGACCTGAGGGAGCTGTCAAAGCCATCAGCATTGTACAAGCAGTGGTGAGATCCATTGAGGGGGGTCAAGAAGAGAACCGGCGTTTAGGTGTTTAAATCTGCTACCACGCACATGGAACGCTCTCTGCAATGCTTCTCCCTTTTGCCTGCATCTCTGAAAGCTGGGGCAGGATACTTAGCGTAGGGTAGATGTAGTCCGAGTTGTACGCATTATGTACCGGACTTAATTGCAACCCCTTTTTATCAGTGATGTAAAGAAAGGCTAGAGCCCAGGCAGTGAATGGCGGCATGTGAGTCTGGAGGCATTTCAGGAGGTGATTTTTCCAGTGCCCAGCTGGTTCCTGCCCTCTTTCAGTGCCCCGTACAGCCTTGGCCCTCCTCTGGGGCTGCTGGAAACGCCAGGATGGGCAAACATCAGCTGTTTGTGCTGACCGGCTCGGTCTTGCTTGCAGAGAAACCCTGGACCACAAACAGGTTTATGGGATATGGAAGCCACTGTCCATCTACTCCTTTAGAAGCATGCATCAGAAGCCAGCCCTGCTTGTATCAGGGATTTTTGTTCCAGGTTTAGCAAGAGAGAGTTCACAGCTAGATTAGTTATTCCTTGAAGCAATAGTAAACTTCATCAGGAGAGCTGCGAGTGGTAGGCAAGGTAGCTTGTTAGAAGCAGGGAGGGGCGGTTGTGTGTGGGGAGTGTGCTGCTCTGTTCCTTCACAGCCATGGAAAGAGGCTTAACAATCATGAAAGTACCCTTCCCTCTTGACTCATAGTTCTTGCACGTTTTTAAAATATTATCACCAGAAGAAAGCCTGCCAAGTCTCGTGTGCAGAGCAGAGGAGGGTCTCTTCCCACTGATCAGCAGAGACCCTCCTGAAAATACAGGACTTTCCAGCAACTTGTTGCGTGGCTCTTTTAGACCGCTACCACTTTTTCCCCTTGCTCTCATAATACTGTGGACTAAATACTCACAGCTATATTCTCCATGGTATAGAGAATTATTGAAATAGTGTCTTTTTCTTTAAACACTTGTGTTCTGTGGTTTTTTTCTTTTTATTTTTAAAAAATACTCTTTCTCCATCCTGCTCTGTTTCCTTTTTTTTCTTTTCCACACTTGTTTAAAGGCTTTGTCCTGGCAGGGCACCAGCAACCAGCAGCCTGGCTCCTTGTATGAATGACGAAAAGGACTAAATATTTCTGAGACCTATTCAAAGTAAGGTGCCTTTGTCTCCCTATTTAAGAGTTGAAGGAGTTCCTGTACCTCTGAAAAAACAACGTATTGCTAGCGCATCCTGAGAAAGAAACCCATTACCGTACCTGTCTGCACCTTCTCAGGGATCACCAGCTGTTGAGTATTTACTCTGAAAGGGGAATGGACTTACCTGCGAGTTGATGCGGTCATCGGTCCAGCAAACCCCTGAGTCAGTTGAACAACGGGTGTCTCAATTGGGTACAAATAGGCCAAGGGAAAGACAGAAAAGAGCAAGATTATGTTACTTACATAACCTCTTCATGGCAGCATCCCTTTCCAGAGCCATTTGCATGTTGCTGGGTCCTGCATAATTTTTGTTGAGAATTGTTTCAGTGCTCAGCGTACCGCTAGCGTTTGCAGTTCCAGATTTTTCAATGGCAAATTTCTTCCATACACATCTGTCACAAATTGGTATAATAGTGAGAGTTGATGTTTTAGAATAGTTTTTTTGAACCATATTTGTTTTTATCAGTTTATCTCAACCAGAATCAATCACCTCACAATGATCTTCATATGCCAAAGAGAGGAGAGCTCCTAAAGGCTTGCAAAAACTTGCCAGGTGCTGCTCTCTGAGGGAGCAGCCAGACAAAGATGATGGCAGCAAGAGCTCAGGACTGCTCACTTCAGATGTGGGCACTTGGAAAACTCAGTGAAGCTGTAACCAGCACATAAAAAAAAATAATCATGATATTTATTAGTTATTGAGCATTCTGTCTTGGTGTAAGCACATGAAAAACGTGTGTCTTGGTTGATGTGACAGGAGCTGTGTCTGCCTTTGATCTCAAACTACACTAGCAGACCGTGATCTCTCTGAGGAGGTTTGTGTACAGTATTTTCCTAAACACTACAGGTCATGCATATATATATTTATGCATGAGTTTATATATACGTGCATATAGGCACACATATACATACATATAAATGGAGCATCTGAGCTCGCAAGTTTTGAGCAAGAATCCAAAGCCACTCTTATGTTTCTGCTGCAGCCAGGAGAAGGGAGACGAGAATGCCCTGCGACTACCCTGTCTGGAAATTAGCAGAAGCCAACAGAAGGGAAAACAAATTAGTAACCGTGGGAAGACAGACAGACTGCTTGCAGGAACAGGACTTCAATGTTTTGGCAATCCCTTGTTTGTTTCATTTTTAGTATTTGTTTGGCTGCAGTTGTTACTACTTGCTGGAACATAAATGCTCTGTCAGCTCGTTTTGTTTTGTTGTTTTTGGTTTTAAACATGTCTTTGTGTGTGGTTATTATAATGCAACCACTAGGTGAAGCTGAGCTGAGGATATAAAAAGCGACTTCTGTTCTGTTTTTTGCAAGTCCTTGTTACAAATAGGGAGGGATCAGCCGGTTTTGTAGGTCTAAAAAGCAGAGTTGGAGGTGAGTAATGGCCTTTAAGTATTTAAGAGTTCCATTACAGAAAGAAAACAACAAAAAAAGAAGGAGCAGGCATTTCACACCAGCTCCTGGGCGAGCTTTGGCATGTCACCGAATGATGAAGGAGGTATATGGAAACCTCCATAGGTAAGGAGGAAATGCCAGAGGAAAGTAGTCTCCCATGAAGGCAGTAGGATATGAACGCTATAGGACATCGGTTAGATAAGGTTTAACTTCAGAAGAGCGTGATACTAAAAAATAACAGAGAAGCAGTAAAAGGACTGAATGGGAAACCCATGGGCAGTTAAGCTCTCGCAGTAGCCGGGGAATGTTGGTTCTTGCCATACTGGTAATGATGCTACCAAAAATACACAGACAGCAGGCAGAGTGCTTACATCGGGCTAACATCAGAGTAGCTACGGCACTCAAAGAGCAGGAATTGTCCAGAACATTGTGTTTGTTTCTTGGCAGGACAGCTGCAGCAGCGTCTAGAACCACTTTCCCTCCTCTATAAAAGTAGAAGAAAGGAGAAAGCTGGAAGGAAGAAGAGCCCAAGAGTGATGGCAGCAACAGCGAGGACTTTGCCCGCATCAGGAATGCCTGGTTGGGCTGGCAGGAGTGCCCGCAGCCCTTGGGGCTGCATGTGCACCACAGCAGAGCAGCTTTTGGGGTCACCAGGTGCTTCCTTGGGGACGCTGGGCAAGTTAAGCTGTAAGTACCTCATCTGGGAAAGGGAGCAAAGCTATTTTTAGTCCCCTCAAGCGTTTAAAACAGAGCTAGATAAGATTAACGGACATTTATGGAGATTATCAAGAGTTAAGAGTAGAGGTCAAACCCCCACGGTGCTTATTCTCTCTCTTAGCCTAGAGAGACTACATTTTTGAGGTGAAGGAAGGGGAAACAATAACAAGTGTCGTGTTCATCTGAAATATTTGGGGATTTAGAAAACCTAAACTTTTACGTAATGCTTTGAAGAGGTAACAGCTGCTGCCTCACGTTTTTTCAAGAAGTCCTTTGTTCAAGTAGACTCCTGCAAAAATGTGTCTTAGAACAGGGTGCTTGAAAATACACCAATTTGCAAGAATTATGATGCCCCACTTTGCCTGAACAAACTGAATTTGTGGTAAAACAGACCATCACATTTTCTAGCTTGCACTCATGACACTGCCTATGGACATCTTTATTTCTCAGCAGTTCTGCTTTGATTTTCACCTTCAGTCTTATAGAAGGAGGAGACTGGTGAACTTCAGCTAGGAACCTAGGATGCCCGTGGACTTGCCTGAGCAGTAGTTTTGACTTCTGGTTAATATATAGATTCTTGAAGTTTTTTAGCATGAGGAAAAGCTCTGAGGTTTGCAGCAAAGCTTCTTCCGTACTTTTGCGGATGCCCATAGCCTGTGCTGCCTGTTTAGAAAAGATGACTGAACAAACTTGACTTGGAAGGGAAAAGACACATTAAAAATAGGGAGAGCGAGGTGAGTTTTAATATTGCACGCTGTCAGAAAATGGAACATGTTGCAAAGGCTCTGATTTTTGTACGAATGTGAATACTGACTGATAGGACCTGCACTATATTTCAAGCTACAGATTGGCACAACGCAGCACACACTTTTTCCGAACCAGACGGACTGGAACAATTTTTCACACCAACACTAAGAATGTCATAACGATGCAAAATCAGCACCAATGGTTGGATTAATATTTTAATAATTACACACTTTTTACATTATGAAAATAAATCATAAATAGTGTAAAAATAATTCTGAAGATCAACTTCTCACAAGCAAGAAACAAAGGCTGAAGTACAAAACTGAAAGAAAACAAAACCGTGTTCAACTGAAAAACAAGGAGAAATTTTAATAATGAAAACAAAAGCATGCTGTTTGGTTGGATTCAATTAAGTCATGACCAGAGGCCACAAGAAAGTGGTAATTAATAACAAATTAAAATGGGTGACTAAAACCTTGCAATTCTTCACTTGTCAAAAGAGGTCTCATGACATATTTACAGTGCTAAGACACAAAAGATTTCTAGTATTGATAATATGATACTGACCCATATGTTTTTTCCCCCATGCATTGTAATCGCTGCCAAATTCCTTTTCCTTGTACTTTTTTTCTCTTCTACTGCATTTATGAGACCATTTGCAATACAAAAATAACAGCACATATAGATGAACTTAAAAAAGTAAAAAATACAAATAAAAATATATAATATTTTCCAAAGGAAAAAGTCAGATACATACATCTTTGTAACATTTTAAAAGTTGTGTGATATTTTCCCAAACATGTACAATAATATAAGAATATCCACATATATGTTAACAATATGTAAAACATTCTTCCACCAACCCAACTCTTCATAATACTTCAGAGAAGTGTGCAAGTACCAATGGTATCTGGGAAATTCATACAATTTCTTTTTTAAATAGAAACAAGTAAAACACTAACGGTCCCAGGTTAAGTTAAGGCCCCCTGTTTTCCAAAGAAAATTCAATTTCCAAGCAGCATTGATAACTGGATGCATTGAGAAACAAAATGAAACAAAAACAACACTCCAAAACTTTTTTTTTAAATACAAACTCCACTTCTTTTGTGGAGTACCTTTTTCAAAATCTTTCAAAAATGATGGTGGCAGGCACTTGTTTATAACAGCATTTAATGAATCCAACCACCATGTAAAATACTTAAATAACAGAGGGTGCAAGAAAATCTTCATTTGTACATTACAACAACATTCAGATCTGTAAAAGCAAGTTGCAGAAAGGAAAAAAATATATTTAAAATCAGGTATTATTTTTATTCTGGTCAGTGAAATGAAATCATTTTTTTGCAATGACTAATAATTAGACTTTCTTTTGACCAGCGTCTTTGCAGATATTAGTATTTTGTGTGACAGTCTAGTGCAGAAAAATTAGGTATTTCCTTAGGTAAAATACCGAGATTTAAAAATGCAATTTAAGATGGTCAAGCAGCAGAGATTGGGAAACTTGAAAGGAAAAGTCAACTTCTGCATGCCTTGAACATCTTCATATCACATTCAATAGACTGGGAGTATCTCTGCAATTTTTACTTACTGAAGTGGCCCTGATTTAGGCAAAACCTCACTGCTGAAGTTGATAATATTCCCCTTGTTACCAAGCACATTATCTGCGTCCTTCCTTCTGCATGTCTCAAAGTGCTTTGCAAGGGAAGGATGCGCTGCTCCCTGTTTCATTGCTGGGGAAAGTCAGGCACAGCCAAGTGAAGAGCCTGGCGTGGCTGAGCCTCAGTTTACAATCCTGGTTCCTCGGCCGTCAGTGGGACAACTGTCTCTAAACCCCCAACAGGATCCAGGATGTGAACCACATCTCCTGACACGGCCCCCTGCCTTACACAGCACCACCTCCCCACAAGTACCAAAGCTCTGCTCGTGGGGTTGCATCGCCTCTTCCACTGGTGCAACTGAGTAACTCAAGCTCACGTGCACTCTGCCATGAGCGTAACTGTCAACTGAGCCAATGCTAACTTTTCACACTATACATTAATCTTACAAATCATCCCTTCTCAAACTCTATACTTTACATGTGTAGGTATATGGATTTTATCATTCTGAAACTCATTCGTACTACTCTTACACAGTAGACTAAAAGAATATATAAACCGTTGGATGAAGAGTGTCATTCTGCCTTGCTACGCTATCAGAATGTGACATCAAAATCAGCAATAAATAAAAATATAAATCAAAAAAATACATTGTTCCATGAATTAGTGTTTCATGCTTTACCTCAGGAAAAAATAAAAAGGTGTCCAAAGCATCCTGAAAGAAAGATTCCCCATTGCTAATCTATGAATATGAAGACAAGGACCATGTATGTCAGACATATTCCATACAGTCCTTGCTGCTTCTGTAGCAGGACTTCTGCACAATGTGGTTATAATACACTGGAGTAACGGATGATTACAAAACTTGATATGAAACAAATCCTGAAAACTCTCAAAGAAACAAGAATTACTAATACCTGGAAAAGTCAGGGATATAGAAATCGTGTAGACTAATACCACTACACATTTCTACAACTGAAAAGACTGGTAGAAGAACTACTGTTCCTGTTACAAACTAAACAAAACAAATCTTATCTATTTGGAGGAATGCTACTAAAAGATACACCACCACACAGGTCATTCAAACTGTAGCTTTGCCATCGAAAGAAAAAAGAGTTACTAGCACCAAAAATAGTTGTTTTTTAAACAAACAAACATGTTGCAAGTCTTCACAGGGTGCTTTTCTTGATGAAAGATTAAACCTAATTCTTTTTTTTCTTGTCCTGAACATACAACTTTTCTAGATACTGTTAGATTTCATTTAAAGTCAGTCTTTGAGATACAAATATTAATGTCAAATCTATGTATGTAGTTTAGTCTGTCAAATTAAATTGTTTATCTTTAGGTCACTCATGGTCATTTAAATAGAATGAACCTTTCATGACGTTGTTCAAAACAGAAGGTTAAAAAAGTTAAGTTAGATTATTGTGGGGGAAAAAAAAAAAAGTATTCCTACCTGGCAGGAGTTAAATAACGAACTTACAAGACAGAAAAGGAAGTGAATAAAGGTGCTTAAGTGTTTCTTCAGCAGGGTCTCAGTGTCAGGGAGTTAAAGGAAAACTGAGTTTTGACTAACTCTTAACAGTAGTGTCTATAATTATTTCCTGAATGAAGAAATAATGAACCAAGGTTCATTGGTTTATTGATGCATACAGAAATGGGTGCTATGAGGACAGTTTAAAAATATAGATATACAAATTTTAAAAATATGAAAGTGCTAATGACAGCATGCATTTAATAGCTCTTTATCTTTTGCTGTTTCTTAAATGAGTTGTTTGTGGACACTCTGGATATGGAATTGCTAAAACATCTGGCCAGATAATAAACATCCTACTTGATTTTGCATTTGAATACTCTGATCCTTCATTTAAATGTCCTATTTAAAAAGTATTTCATTTTACTGTATGATTGCCAGTATTTGATACTTTATAAAAATGGTCAACTTCTAGTCTTCACATCTACAATATAGCCAGCCAAATATGCCAAGTCAGGACATAGGCATGAGAGACTCTTTTCTGTTAGGTGGGCAGCTAGCTCCTCAGCCCATTATTATTTGAGACAGCGCTTCTTATACAAGCAGACTAAAACTGGTAAATCAGAGGGCTCCTCTTGTCCTCTTTCTGGGAGTCCCTCATTCATGTCACTGCTGTAGCACTCTGATTAACACTTTGTATTCAGGCTATGCCATGCGAAGGCTTTTACTAGTGTAATCATGATTATTCAAACAGGTTGATACTTGCATCTCTGAAAATGTAAGCAAAGAAAAACATTTTTCCGTGTATCTGTGAAGACTTACTATTGTAAAGAGGGAATTGAGCAATAAAATATCTATATATTCAGTATATGTATCTGTATAGTGTTGGAATTTTGGTTTTATTATTAGGGTTTTACTAGACAGAGACCACTAAATTACTTTCTAATTTTAAACATCTGTGGAAGACATTCCCCCATGAAAAGCTGATTTTGTCTCTGATATACCAAAATGACAATAAAGAATTAGCAAAGTGAAATATTGCATTATAGTGGCATTTTCAACGATCTGAGATGGTGAAGCACTATGAAAAGTGCAACCACAGCAGGTCCCTATCTTCACATGTTGTAGAATTGATGGAGCAGGGAAAAATGTGCATTCCATGAGGGGCAAAGTGTCCACACATGGATGGAGAGATGCTGTCTTCCTCAACTTTAGTTTTGGTCTACATATGAAATACTACTCTCAGAAAAGGAACTAAAAAAGTTTGTGATCACCCTGCTACACTAGGAACGGAAGTAACATAAAAAAAATTTCCATCTGCCAAACATGGCACCATTTCTCATAAACTAGTCTCTCCAACTAACTACAGTGCACCATATGAAGACTCAAAACTGGAAAAAAACCTTGTGGCAAAAACTACAAATGTGCACAAACTAAGTATTTCTAGCAATAAAAAAGTGGAGAAGCAAAACCTTGCCAATGTTTCTCTAGAAAGCTAGTCATCTGAACAGAAATGGAGAAATATCGACATCTTTAACAGCATAGTGCGATGACAAGTGTGCAGCGGTAATCACACAGACTTGTTTTTCTCTAACGTTTTTTGAGTAATAATGTCCACTAAGGTCACTGTAACAGCAGAAAAAGAACAAGATGAATAAATCAGTCCGTGAAACACAAAAATAAACTCTTTTCTCTTTTAGAATTAAAGGCTTCAAAGACTCTGAAATAAAAACTGTTAACACTGAAACAAGATGAACATGTAGCTTGAAGTATTTTCTTCAATGTCATCATCACAAATGTTGAATAGGTTGTTGAAATGCATTCTTTATGGCAACAGTTATGGGATAAGGAACGAAAATTAACCATAGCTTCCAAAATTCTGCAGAAAAGTTCAGCTAGTTTTGTGTAATTTAAACTGAATCACCTGAAAATCACACCATGGTACATATGTCTCTGGTCAGTTCCATTATCCTCCTCCTGCTCCAGAGGATGTTTCAATTCATCCCCACCTCATTAATGCTTTTTCCTCCAGCGGTCCCAAAATACAATATGCAGAGCACATACTCTGTCCATCCTTGAGTAGGGTTGAGAAGCTTCTGGTCTCAGGCGGTGTCTGCCATCAAATGATCGCTGCAGCACCTCTGTAACCTTTTCAAACAACCCACAGAGAAGTCTGGTTTCTTCTTCAAACTTCTTTCCTTCTTGATTAAGGACTCGACAGGGCCTATCGTGAATGTCTTCACGACCGTGAGCAGTGCAAGGCAAACCGATGCTGATTAACAGGCGGGACCCTCTTTGATCAAAGGGGCCAGGTGACTTGCAAGACTGGAAGCCATCCACCTGCAGCTGGAACTCTATTCCCCAAAAATTCAAGGCCTCTTTCTATCTTCCTCTGGTTTATCTCTTTTTAGCAATAAGCCATGGTGTGACTCCCTTGAGATGACAAAAGGAAATGATTCAGAAACTAGACTCAAAGGTCACTGCAAGCAGTCATTTAGCACGTGACACAACAAGCAGGTTTGGCACACAAACTCATGCTTTTAGTCCATACAAGCAGATATGGTGGCATGAATCAGTGAAGTGTTTAAGATGGACATGGAAGCCAAGTCAGTAAACTCCAACGGCAGCTGGTACAGTACATTTCATAGCATTTTGCTTTTATTTGGTCACAATTTCTTGTAAACTAGTTCATGGCACTCATTGTCCATGCAGGTCCACAAGCCAAAATATAAGAATTTACAGAAATAATCAGATTTCTGTTATTGATCGTTGCATTGAGATCTCTCTCTGTCATTAAAGAGAGAATCTTTGCAGGTTTACCCTGCAGTTACATATCATCTAACTGCAGATGTAAGTGGAAAAAAGATGTACACATGGACTATTGCAAACAAGTAGAAGCAGCTACATGTAAACATATCTCAGACTTGTAAAATCAGATTTTCAGTTTTCAACTATAAATACAAAAAGTGGAGCACTATATACACAACTTCATGCTTGTAAGGTTAGACTCATCACTGCAGAGACAAAAAGAGATACAGATTAATCAAATTAGTAAGTTGGTATTTCAGATTTCTATTCCAAATAGATACAATAGAGTTGCAAATATGGATAGTTATTTCCTCAGCACCAGCTATTCTTCAGAGATAAATGCACCCAGGATTTCACCTACGCTTTATGTTTTCTAATGTATTATACGCCAGTATCCCTACATTATTCTGAATGCTATGTTTTTAAACCTAGCACTGTCTGGGTTAAATCTTTACTAAAATAATGCTGCCAGTTAACATTAGCATACAACATAGCAACCAGGAGATTGTATTGAAGAACAGAAAGGTAAGGCAAAGAGAGGGGCAGGATGCACTGTTCTTCTAGGTATCCCAGAAAAACAACATTGTAATATATTAATATAAATACTTAATAAAAATGTCATATCGGTGAGCTTTTATAAAGAATGGGAAGCAGTGATCACGTGCAGAAACCAAAGGATGTGTGAGTCTTCATATGAAAATCTTGGACTTTCCAGAAATCTAAGGTCAACTGTTTCTACAACACTGCCTCTTTGAGTTATTACTGCTGCGTAGATTACAACCTCATCACACCAACCACTGTCATGGAGAAGTCTTCTTTTGTGTTGCTGCATACATCTGTCTAAACGGCTCTGAAGTATATCCTAATACTGTTCAGTGTGACTCTGACAGGCCTTTCTGTGTGCCAAGGACATGCTGCCCCTGAAATGAAAAAGCTTTGCCCATCCTACCTTTTGCCAACAGCCAGGCATTGGTAATCCATCGGGACCCTGTTTCAAGGGGAAGGGGGGAAAAAAAAAGCATAATTAAGTTTGGTAGGATACGTATTTAATTACTATCTGTTAGAACAGTTGAAGCAGCTCTGAGTTTTTATCTAATAAGTAGCTACCAGTTTCTAACTTACTTCCTCTCTTGCTCTCAAGGTGAAGGAAAAGGCAAAGGAGAGAAGGTTTACACTGCAAATACACGTGTGCCTCTCTGCCATAAAGATTTATTTTCCCCTAAATCATTAGAATATCTTCATCAGTTTCTTATTGCTGTTAGAACTCAGGCTGCACACTATTTTAAGTATAATCTGTTATTCAGAACAATCTATAGCTGAATGTACAAGATCAATGAGCAAAAAAATATGATCACTTTTATCTGGAGGGTATTGTTTTATGTGCCCCTAGTACACAGTCAACCCAATGATAAGATAGCAAGACAAGACTGAAATTTGAGTAGGATCTTTTTTGTTCACTTTCATTCTTGGCTTTTGAATGAAGCAGCAAAATCTTAAGGCCTGAATGTACCTCAGGTGACACAGTGGAAGAAAACATCAGTGGTGGGAGCAAGGCAGTACAGCAGCACTGACTAATTTTCATCACTTGGACAATATGGCCATCTAATTTCTTCTTATGTTAGTGAGAGTCACTCCATTTCTTTTCTGTCAGCACCCTACTTTCATGTATCTCCATGCATCCAGTAAGACCAGAGCTAACTTTTGACCACGGTCATACTGGTTTTCATGGAACTAATTCCAACTGACATGGCTATTCAGGGCTTATGCAGAGACTTATGTGCTCAGAATTAGGAGCACGTATCACATAACTAGACTATACATGAGCAGAAAAAAGCATCAGGCCTCCACATTTTTTAAGAATGTAGAATAAACAATACTTATTATGTGAATTTACATGTGCAGATAGTGGTTAATGAGAATTTTTAAATGTGCTTGCACATTTGACAGCTTGCTGCCTAAAGCAAGAAACAGTGTTGTTTGCTTAGCAGCTGATTCTAGGAATTGCCTATGAACAGATTATTTTTTTTATGCATCAATGATCGTTAGTGAATCTCCAGATATAAGTGATAATACAGAGACAGAGAAATATTTTTAAATTGCAAAAGCATGCTTGATTATCCCCCCCAAAATATGAGATATGGTTACCATTAATTGGAAGCAAACAAAATGGACTATGGAATAATCTTAATGGACTATGTATTTAAGATTAAAAGCCATTGACTTCAAATTAGAAGTGCTGTCGTTGAAAGAAAGTCTAACATTCATCTTGAAGAACCGTGCTTAACCACCAAACAATATCAGAACATGCAGATCAAATTTTACTGTGAATAATTAAGAAGAAAATCTTCCTTGTATATTTATGAAATATGTATGTACTGTTCTTCTGTTGGTTTCGTTGTTTTGGTTTTTTTTAAATGGAAAAGAATTTAAACTTACTTTGCCACAAAATAAAAATCACTGTTGCCAGATTGGTACAAAGGAGAGGGTCAACAAGTAGCATTTTAGTATAGGTGGGAACTTGAATTCATGCTAACATAGGGTGAGGAGTGTTGTGTGTATTCCAGGAAGGTGAGTTCCAAGGGTAAGACCATTAAATTGAGGACATTAAATAACAAAGACAGTGAGGGTTTGGGCTGCAGACCGTTACTTTCTTACAAACTCAGGTAAGCTTTTCATATCCAGATCTTTTTGAATACTATTTGATGAACAGGCCAGACACCAAAAATATTACTTGCGTAAGGTCTGGGAGATGAGGCTCCAGCTTGGCTTACTGGAAACCTATGACTTGATTTTTAGAAATAATACTGAAGTCATTCTGTACATGATTCTCAATTTAGCCAAATCCTGAAAACATGCACCTAAGACTGCATGGATTGGAAGGGAAGTCCAGGGTGCAAAGGAGCTCTGGGACAGGCTAGGGTGAAGAACTGAGCCAGTGCAGACAGAAGTCATCAGACTTGATTAGAAGTGGACGTTGTGCTGGATTTCTACAAAGACTTGGGTTCAGGGTGAGTAAGGCAATAGGTGTTTTGTGAGGAAAATAACAACCAACAATTCTCAGGGAAAATGTAGGAAGGACACAAACTTAAAAATTGCCATGTGATGTGGGAGCACAGTGCTGAGAGTTAGGTTCGAGGTGTCAACAAAAATGTGTGTTCTCTCATTGAGAATATGATCACTGAAGCAGCTGGTTTGTTCATGCACATGCATGCGTTACGTGAATAATGTAAAGTCAGCTCAGAAAAACATTACTTTACATTGAGAATGGCTGACTACAAACAAAGGAACCGCATGCAGGGTTGGTAGGAAAGAGAAATACTGTACCAATTGGCAAGGGGCATCCAGCCCATCCAGGCCAGGCTGGCCTGGCTCCCCTTTTTCCCCCTTAATTCCACGGAATCCCTGTTTGTAAAGATTAACTTGCAATGTTACTGTCAAGGAAATGCCTTCAGTATTGACTTAGCTGGAGTAAACAAATAACAATAGAGAGGCAAGAGGAGCAAGCTGAGCACCATGGCGTGATTTCAACCTGTGGAGGACAGACTCTGGCACATCCCAAATTCGGGTCCTTTCCAAAATGTCTGGCAGAAAATAATGAAAAAAACCACCAACAAACCCCAGAAATTTAGCCTGAAAATCCTAAGTCTAGTGCTTTAAACCACATTAGGAATTGGATAAAAACAATTCTACACCAGAATTTTCCAGAGCCTGAGATAAGAGTGTGTTAACAAAGGACGACAGGTGACACAGTAGCTGGTGCTTGTTCCTCTCCCCTCATTTCTTATTCCATCAGTCTACAGCAGGATGATCGATTGTCCAATACACAAGTGAGACGTACCAATGGGCAAGGTGCATCTAATCCAGGAGCACCCTGTTCTCCTTTCTCCCCTTTAGGCCCCTTTTTGCCTTTCTTTCCCTTTTCCCCCTGTGGATACAATGGTTTGGATAAAACAAGTTTCATTCTTTTGGAAAAAAAGTAAAGAAAGATTGGTTTAAAAGTTCGGGTTTTTCTTTTTAAGCCAATGGAGAGCTGAAAGGACACTTACCACTGTGTTCTGGTTTGGATGGTGCGTTATGTGGAAAAATAAATTATATGATCACAAGCAAGAACTGCAATCAGTCGGTATTAGTTTGTGTTGGTATTTCACATCAGTATTATGAATGTTTTGAATCCTAGAACAGGGCTTGAAATCACTGATTTCTTGAGACGGAGGCAAATCTGCAAATTCCCCCAAACCACAGTCCAAAATAAGAGGTCTCCTATTTGTTCTAAGTGATAGTGCTGAAGCGCACATGCACTCTAAGCTGAGTCTCTCAGCTTCCCTAGAAGATTTGTCACTAACCAGAAGTAACTTTGTGAGAGCAGAGTACATAAGCGTAGTCTCTCTAAAAAAGACCTGTGGCACAGATGCTTCACATAGATGACTGGTCTCTGCCTAAATCCTATCAACTTCCCTGCTGTCATGTCAAGGGTGAACTTGGCCCACAGCATCCTTGGCTGAACCAACTCTTTGCACTCTGGTTAAGAGTTTGGGACAAATCCTGTTCCCAGTGGCATCCATAGAAACTCACAGACATTGCTGAGGGTGCACTCCTGTCACTGGAAATACAACAGGACCATTTCAAACCCTGTTAAAGGAATCAAAACACTCGAACTGCTTGATGGAGAGGTGCTATGACACTTTCAATGACTTCATAATGTCTTGGTATCATAATCAGAAGTGATAATTAGATTCTTTATTTAAATATTCCAACATTTAAATGTTCTCTCTACTGCAGACAAGATTTCATCTACTGATTTTACTGAAATTCAGTCCTTTGATTTCACACTGAGTTTTCTTTTTAAATGTAAAAATTCCAGTGCTTTAATGCCTCTTCTCCACAAAGCTACCTGCAAAGATGACCTCACCTTCAAGCAGTATAAGGTCTTTAGAGAGTTCATTTTATAATTGATTTCACACCAGTTGATCACAATGGTAAATGAGTTTCAGGTTTGCTCTCAATTTCACAAAAATGAAAAAAAGGTTAAAAAAAATGAAACTAATTGGACTAGGATTGTAAAAAAATGGGATAGGAAGGATGAGTAAATCAGGAATACCACAAAGAAATGGGAAAAATAGTCATAGGAAAATTAGTATGACATTGGAAAACCAGCAAGTGAGGTTGTGGCTATTGGGAGGATTTAATTTGTGAGGAAAAGGGTAAAAAAGACAGAGGAACTGTAAGGAATGAAGGTAAAAGGAGAAGGAAGGAATGCCCATTTGGAAAGACAGACGGATTTTGGTGAAGCATAGCAAATAGACATTTAACTAATTCCACACCAGTACAGAAAGACTTAGTCCATTAACAAGAGAGAAAAAAATATTTTTACACAATAAAAAAATAATTAGCTATATCATATTTTAAGAAGGAAGGAAATTACATTATTCATTTAATATCATAGCATACTTGACACGTTCAAATGAAAAAATCTTTTCCATGAACAAAACATACTGCATTCATGCCATGATAGGAGCAGCGTTTCTTGTCTATCTTTCCTGTGTGCCAAAAAAGTCGCAGGATAATATTTAGGAAAACGGCAACCCAAACGTTACCCTCCTTTACCAAAAGATACAACTGTGATGTAAAAAAAATCCCCATGCATCAGGAACTGTAAGTTGGCTACGTTTTCATCTTAAACCTACAAACATGACAGCATAGCTCTGAAGCCCAACAGTTTCAGGGTCAAATCTCATATTATTTGTGCTCAATGTTAACACCAATATATTTGCTGTGAGTGTATGCAAGCACAGAGCATGGACGTACTCCAAAAATGAGTCTGAGAATGGACAGTGCAGTTCAGTTCCTGACTCTTTTATAACTTTAGGACTCGTATTTCTTTAACTTGCTGTGTTACAAGTCAGCAGGTAACTGTTTAAACTTCCAGTTTTGCAGGGCAAACCTATGATCTTATTCAAACCAATGTAGCGGTCATCTGTGTAGACAATAGCCTGGATTTCCTGAGTACTTTACTATTTTTTCCATGGACTGAATTATTGTGTCTTCACCTTCACTTCCTTACCCTGAACTATAGAGATCCACAGGAGATCCTACATGTGATGAAGATCACAAAAAATTCACTCCTGCCCTTCCTCAGTGCCTGGAGAAATACAAATTTGTGGCACTTCTGTAACACCGTTATGGTTAGAACAATCTCAACTCTCACATGTGCAGATTTTCGATGCTGAATGTAGGGGGAAAAGGACGATGCTATTCCAGCCACTGTTGTGATACAACATACTCTGACAATATTTATAACAAGAGACACAACTGCACATTTGGGATCAGCCCCCCGCTTCCCTCCATCTCCCCACAACATCTTTTCTTTGCTATAGGTTATTCTTTTTTAAAAGAACTTTTTTTTTCTATTCATACAACTTGAAATACAAAACAATTGTACAAACCTCCCTCATGCCGAGTGCTCCTGGACTATAATTTTATATGAGTAATTACACCTAGAACACTTAAAAAAATTACTTTTACAGCCAAGTTAAGCAGGCATTATAATGCAAACACTGACTTGCTTTCACTGTAGCAGAACTACTGACAGGCTAAAATAAAAATCGTCAGTCTAGGACTCATTTCAAACAGAAGAATTAAGGATTTATTTCTTGCCTATCATAGCATGTCTATTTGTTCTCAATACCATTCTCAGCTGAATGTTAGTAATGATATATATATTTGCAATGTGATTTGAATTAAGTTTCTTAATGAGAAACTTGCTAACCTCAACTTGTGTGATGTCAGACAAACAGCCAATACTATAAGGAATATTTAAAAATCAAGAAATCATGAGTCGGACCCTCAACTTATAAACTGGTTTATCTTCTATTGAAATGGGCAATGTTATACCAATTTGGTCATAGAGAATTAATAATTTAAGTAAGGAAAAACCTCAGAAGTGAGAAGATTTGTAATAAAGAAAGCTTTTATTATTTTGTACTTTTTTGTGAGCCAGTCTTCCATTTGGAAAAGGAACTACTGATGCAGCTAAGGTGGTTTTGGTGAAACCACTTTTCTTGCAAGATACAAATACTCCCCCATTTCTGGAAAAAAAAAAAAAGTCAAAACTGTGCAACAGAACTCTCTTTCACAGAGGTCTCAGCTGTATCTTCCTTCATTTTTCACTGAGAAAGACCTTCCTTTGCCTTCTAATTTTCTTTAAATATTCTGAGAATTTTTAAGGCAGAGATTCCATCTCCACTTTCACTCCACAGACTTCCTGGCAATCCTCTTAATCTGAAAGCCCATAAGGAAACACGATTTCTGAAATATCTGTTAGACTTGCTAAATACTTTATCACATGCATTCTCCTCAAGAAAGAGGCTTCACCTTTTCCTGAATTTTTAGGGGGATGGAGGACTAGACTTCCTAGGAGATGTGTCTTGCAGTCCAATAGAACATGGCTACACAGGCAGCCTGAATTGAAACTGAACCCCAAGAAGGGCCTAACTGTGCCTTGTGGCCACACACAATTCCCTTGCCCTTTGCAACAAGAGGTCCTGTGTTCGAGCTATTTAGTTGGTCTCTGGCAATAATGAACTAATACCCAAAACCAGCATGCAGCCAGGACATTAAAATATTTTTACATCCTGAGTGCAAGAATCTCAGCTGTTCCATTTTTCACATTATATCATATTTATATAAGCCAACTGTTTTACCAGCTTTCCAGTTTTTCTTCCAGAGATCTTTTGGGCTTCTGATGGCTGTATTTTGTCTGCCTATCTCTAGCTGTACATGGGAACACAGAATTAGAAGGTCTGGTTGGAAGAGAAGGGACTTCTGGAGGTCGTCTAGTCTAACCTCCCATCCTGAGCAGGATGATTCCTGAGTCTCGATCAGGTCAGACCACAGTAGGTCCCGCAGTCCTCTGTGGACAGTGGTTCTACCACCTCTTTAAGTCAACTATCCCAGTGCTGTGCTGCCCTCCTAGTGAATAAGGTTTTCCTAATAGCCACTCTGAACCTCCCAAGAGTAGCTTATTGCCCTGTGTTTTCCCATTTGCCACTATCCAGAAGAATTCTGCTCCATCATCTTTTATCTCTCCTTTAAGTAGTTTGGCCTCCTCCCTGTCAAACTAAGCCAGTACATGCCCTTCAACCTCTTCTATCAGTTGTGTGTGTCCCAGGCCCCTGCCAGCTTGGTAGCCTTCTTCCTCTTCAATTCCTCAAGTTTTTCTTGAACTGGGCTGCTCAAAATACCATCTACAGTATTCAAGAAACCTCACCAGGACTGATTAGAGAGGGGTAGTAACTTCATCTTCTGGACACAACCCTTCTGATGTATCCCAGTATGAGAGCATACTGTTAAACTCATTCTATTTGGCACCTGCTGTAACTCCCACTTAGCACAGGCTGGCCTTTTTGCCAGTTATCTGTCAGAGTTGGAAGTTACCAGTTATACCTTTCTTGTGATAACTGCTCTCAAAAAGAAAAGTTGTTTGCTTATGACAGACAGACCTGTAGTCTTTGACAGCAAGCAAAGCTCATCATTCACTGTCAATGCTCTACCAGGTCAGAGTATTGCGAGCACCTGCTTAAGGCAAAGGTTGTTCTGCAGAATTGGTACCTTACCAGTGATCTCTGAGCTCAAAATAAGCAATATAACAAGGGACAGAAGAGAAGAATACATTTCATTGTACCTTTTTCAATGCATTCTTGGGAAGTATTTTGCCTGACAGCATAAAGGAGATGAACTCAAACAGCCATGGTGACTTTTTAACCCTGCTTCTTTTTTAAGACACCATGATGGGAAGTGGACCTACCATAACCCTGTACATGTGAGCTAGGCAAAAGCAGTTGTCTAAACTCAAAAAATCACGTGCTGTGTGCATAGACTTTTATATTGAGTGGCTTGGTGTAAGTGCTAATTCAGCAGTTTCAGCAACTGGGCTCAGTGTTAATTAGAAATAGGGGAGATTTGCTCATGAGCTTTCTCTGCATCCATCTAGTCCTAAACTGCTTTTTACTAGATGTATTTCCAAGTCACTGTGTCTGGACAGTGAAAATAAACTTAGGCCGTTTCTGTTAAGTTCACTGTCTAGTTGGTTTAGCAGAATGGTAGAGTATATGATTTAATTTCAAGCTACCAGTATCATGAAGTACTTAATTGTAAACAAGACATTGCAAAAAAAAAAAAAATTAAAACAGGTCCTGTCCTTATCCATTTGGTGGGACAGGTAATGGGTACAGGCATGGTACACTAGGATGAACGTTTATACTGCAAGTACTGCCAAGGAAGAGAGCTGAGGTCTTCAGCAGAAAATTACTATCCATAATGATACATTTCAGTGATGTCTGCATGAAACATTTCAGGCTGACAAGGATTTTCAACAAGCATAGGAATGATGGGAGAAAATGAGCCTAAAACCAAGCTGTGCTTTGGGACTTCTTGGTATTACTGGTTCTGTGTATAAATTTTTGTGTTTTTTCATGATTTTGCTTTGCATGTACCTGTGACCTGCCTTTTGGCACACAGTGAAAACAAAGATAAATTTTAATGTGACAATTTATGGCATAAGACAGCAGAACTGACTAGGCTGAGGAATCAAGCAACAGTTAATAACACTGTGGTCACCTTTTCTCCCTTTTCTCCTATATCACCCTTTTCTCCTCGAGGACCAGGGAAACCCTACAAAAACAAAATGGACAAAGATAGGTCGACTTTTACCCACATGCAGGTTAAGTTTTCAAACGCTCTTGGAAAACATAAAAAAAGATTATTTCACTACATGCTTTGTATGTATATGTGTGTTATGTGTGCACACAGGCATGCACACAAGAGCATGTCAGACAAGTAAGTAATAGTGCTTGGTAGGGTCATTTAGCCAGCAATGGGAAGAAATCATATCACGTCACTCAAAATGGCAATAGTCCATGCTATGAAGCTTATGTGTCTCCTGGAAAAGACTCCTCCAAGCTGGAGACAGCAATGTAGGACTAGAGGAAAAGGCTCTTAGTAAGTCTTTTTAGCATGCCAAAGAGTGTATATTTTCTAATGTATCCTCTACAGGTCATGGAATTATTATCTTTAATTAGAATAAATTTACTTAACCAAATGCTAGTGACTCCTTGTTCTTTTAGAATTGAGTCACAAGTCTGAATATTTTCTTACCAAGCACAGCTTTTCAGCCTATTGACTTCCAAAGGACCAACTACTTGTATTACTGAGCACTATATCTGGTGGGGCCTGTTGATAAGGACTGTATATTGCATACTCTTTGTCCTCTTTAGCACAGAGAAAGAGCAAATGAAGCATTTGACACACTCTCTGTACGCACTGCATGCACACTAAACGGAAACACTCAGTAAGCTATTTCTTGAAAGTCGCTTACCTACCATTAAGAGTGTATTGATCATACATATTACTTACATCAAGGCCAGGCTCGCCATCTTTGCCCTGCCAAAGAACCATATAAACTACATTAGTGTCCTTAAGGTGTGATACCAACGGCTGCCTTGATGCCCGACTTCTGTGCTCCCTCTGCAGCGTAGTACCCCATGTTGCTAAGGCTGTACAACAGCGTTGCCGCTAGTGAAGGACATTTCTGTCAGTGTTTAACATTTCCAGGAACTGATAACTTGACTGTAAAATTTTGCTGGTCTGTAAAATTTTGTTTGTACACAGATTCCAGGAGCAAGCTAAAAATGCAGAAAAGCCTATCATTTTTAATTCACAGGAAGGAGAAATAGAAGTTGGATTTTTTTTTTTTTTAATTTAACTCACAAAAGTGACCCTCAGGTAAATGTGCACTGCAAGCTAATTTAACACTCCACGGAACCTGAAAACTATCGGTAGTCACTGACTCCTGAAACAATTAAACCACGAGTCTGTATTCCAGCTAAAATTAATTAATCAAATAGATTAGACGGAAAAGGGTATGGAAACATTGCAAGTCTCTTGTAAAGGCTGGTTGTGCCTGGCCAAGCACATTTACAGGGCTTTTCTTGTGTCAAAG
>JAVSBS010002342.1:75692-110919 GCA_033124195.1 Coracias cyanogaster | reverse complement strand
CAGACGTGTATATGTACACATCTGACCCAGTTATCAGCAAAGTAAACTGAATAAGTAAACTGATTTTATTGGGGCTATCCTTGTTAGGCCAAAGGAAGGTCTCACTCATATTTTAGAAATGATTAATATCATTTAAACGGTTGATTTAAAGCATACCATCTCCGCCTATGAATGATCACCAATGAACTTCCCAAATTACTTCTGGGCACACAGCACAGAAATGAAAAGAAAACTGGTCTCTGAAGTGTCAAACAAAACAAAAATATAATGGTGAAGTAGCCTTCCAGCATGGAATCTAAGCAGCTTATTGACATGAAGAAAATCACAGCTTTCCACTGTTCATCCTGAACTCCTGCCACTCTCACATGGTCCCCAGGCAGCTGATCGCCACAGGCTGTGGACACAGGAGCACTTACATTCTGGATTTCCTCTCTCTTGCTAGTTCATGTCAGGTTTATCTCATTACTTTTGCATGACCATGTGCATGGGTGGGAATCTAAGCCTGCGATATAGACCGGTGACCTTGCGCTGTCAGGGATTATTATCTATCTTTGCTGTTTCCAAATAATTGTATTGCTAGGTGAAAAGCAGTCATAAAGCACACAAAGTTTAATCAAGGAGTGATGAAAAGCACAACGTGTACAAACTTCTATGCAACTTACAGGCAAGCCGTATGGTCCTCTGGGTCCAGGGTCACCTACAGTTCCCTTTTCACCCTAAGAAAAGATTACAGAACAAGCAAGCAAAAACATTGTCTACCTTAGAAATGATCTCCACCAAGTGCTTTAACCTAAAGTTTATGCATTCCTAAATCGTTTGTGTGAAAAGTATCCAAGCTCATTTATTTTTATTACATGATTAAGGGAGCAAAGAGAAGGTGTGTATTACTTTCCAGGCAATGACTTTTTGGGCATTTGTTTTTAAATCCATTAGTAACTGAAAGTATTTTTTCCAACTGAATTTGCATTGATTTCGGTTTTAAGCTTGTAACAGCTGCAACATTGGGCTTAGTGAAAATCCAATGCTTTAATGAAAACTGGGGATATACAGCACCAAGCTCCAGCACAACAGCTGAGATGCAACATAGTGACAAGCAAAAATAATGTGCCGATCAAATTTGGTATTTAAGCAGGCTATTAACGGTGACGTTGTGAAGATTAGGCACTGTACAGTGTTGCTAAATGCTCTATTGGATTCTAGAGCAGTGATGTAAATACCCTGGTTTATGAAATCAAAACTGTATTAACATGCAAGACAAACAACTATAGAGATTACTCCGGACGTCTGATATCATTCCGCACTACAATCCACAGAAAAATTACCAGTTTCCAGAAAAAAATAATTTTCCAAGCTTAATATAGAGCAAACTTTTCCAAATAAAATGACATTTCAAGGTAATAGTAGTAATCATCTTTGCTCTCTAATTGTTCTTCGTCATGATTGATATGGAGTTAAAATTCCTGAGTCAGCCAACATTAGCCCATGTATCTGTGAGCACAGCTCTCTGTGAGCTCGTTAGGCAGGCAGGGCTGGTACATAGGTGTGGGCAGCAGTTTTGTTTCAGACTGTGGTACTCTTTCTGCTGAATAAAACCCTGCAGAAAAGCCATACTCTCTTGAGAGAACTAAAAGACTTAGAGTGTTGATGAGATTGAAAAAAGAAGTCCTGAACACCTCCAGGATCTAAAGCTCCTACTCTGCATTTATTATGCAGCGTTATTTGGATCCCTTCTTCACCTCCTTCCCTTAACATAACCCAATACAAGGCTTTGTGCAAGGCTCCTGGCATACAGAAGTTCTGTGTTTCATCCTAGCAATTGCTAAAATTAAGCTCCTGAGATAATTTTGTGTACGAGAGCCTCTAAAAATTTGGGTTATTTACTACTCGTTATTAATTCCTTACTCTATTATTAAAAAAAACACAAGAAAGGGATGTATATGTGTACCTAATTTATACTGGCGATCATCGGACCCTTAGCACACCTTTCAAAATGGGCTTTAGGTCTCAATTTTATTGAGTGGATAATACAAAAAAGCCGGTACCAGAATAAACTGAGTCTGAACCTGTTGTTGAATAATCACAGCAGTAAGGAACTGTCAGAGTAACTAACATTTGATCTGTTTTAGATACTTCATATTTTAGATAGGTGGACACTCACTTTAGTGGTGATCAGTTGTGTAACATCTGATCTTTCTGGATTCTGTTTATCTCCAGCCATTTCTGAGCAGCACTTAGGCTGGATGCCCTTGCAGAACAATAGGAGGTATTGAGAAGTAACAGCTGATTTTCAAAATGGTAAATCCCTTGCAGCTTTAAAACTTTCTACTGAGAAGAAACGAATCTGCTGACCTATGTATGTAACACCTACAAAACTATTCAATCATTACTTGAAACATGACAAGTCTAGTTAAGTATCTCTTTTTTTTAAATCTTCAACAGCAAAGATGACTGTACAAAGTCCTCTCAAGACAGGCCTATAACGTTGCTAAACATATGGTAAACATAAAGATACTGAATATATCAGTCTAGGAAATAATCTCATCTGTTATGTAAGAATATATTTAGAGAAATGTATCTCACAATTTTTTGCCCTCAATACAAAGCATATGCTGAGATGTGTTTGGAATATCAGATAAGGTCCTGAACGTTTATGGTTATATAAGATTGATGGACTATCATGAGCATATTGCCCTCAGCCATCATGGTAAAGCATTTCCTTCAGGGAAATGGGCATTTGTAAACTTCAAGAAGATTTTAAATATCTTTTTGTAAGAGAATTCATCAGTGCCCAAAGAATAGAAACCTCAGCCTTTGTTTTTGAGTCCTTTTTCACTTCAGTCTCCTGAATCATGGGTGAATGTGAATTATTTGCATGAATAAAGCTGCATAATTGGTGTCTCCACCGCCACAGTGACAAACATTTTAACCAAATTAGAAAGAATGCACTTTCCCTCCCAGTACAAAAAATGTGTAGTGATGGCAGTACTGCACAAGCTACACATCTGAGAGCCAAAACCAAGCTTAAAAACAGGTCTTTGCCATCAAGACAAGAGTGTTGAGAAATTAACATTTCACCGATTTTGTCTCTCAGCTTCTTTTACATGGACAAGGAGTTGGATACACATTATGCCTGCCACCCTTCAAGTTTAAACATCCCATTTCTCTAGTAGTAGTTTAAGATGTTTATCTTTTTACTAATGTTCTCTCTTTTCTCTCAAGAGATTAATAGGTACACAGCCAGATTCAGAAGCCTATTATGATCAATTCCTCCATTTAATGAAGATGGTCTCAGTAAAAGCTCTCTAAGCACCTAGCAAAATGGTATTTTCCATAGCTGAAGAATTTATTAAGGACTGTAAGACACCAGCCTAATAACAGATATTATTTCACACTACTAATTACCACTTCTCTTTCTACCAAAAGAAATGCACAAAAACACAGTATTGGAACACTCACCAGTATCATGCTTCAGAAGGTATTAAATCCTGCTTTAGCTTTTAATAATCAACATTTTAAAGAGAAAATTACATAGTTAAGCTCACATAGTGAGCTAATAGCGCATTTGTTCTACAATTAATATTTTCCTTTTTTCTAGTGATAGGCACTATTTTCCTAGTTTGCTTTCTCACCACCTAAATAAGTTTTGTATAAAGACTGTCTGATGTTTTCTCTTTTAATTAAATAGTTATACTGGAAACAAACCAACCAACCCTAATTTGCACAACATTCCGTTCTACCTAAGAAGAGTAATTCAGCGTTGCCTCAAATGCAGCCTATGCAATGAATGAAGCCTATGCACTTTACACAGAAGAAATCACTAGGCTTCAGTTTGATTATAATTGCTTCCCTTAACTTTTAAGAAGGCATAAATATATGTCTTTTACATGTATTATTTTAAAGTGAGATTGTCTTACCAAATCTTAAATAACATGGATTTAAGAACGTGGTTATATTTTATGTTCAGAATTCCTAGTGCCCTTCTAGGATAATATTGGCCCAAGGTTTTTCTTATCAGTATGGACAAAATGTGATCCTGTCCAGTGATAATAAGCAGTGGCACTGAGCACCATTTTTAATTAAAAGACAAAGTCTGAAATCTGGAGGCAAAAATGTTTTCCTCCTGCTTTCAAATAAACAAGTTCAACAGTTGCAAATGCGAGTTGTAAAACTGCATTAAAAACACATGGTTTGTTATTTAGATAACAAGTTACATATCCATGCCAGGCACCAGTTAGATAACTGTGCCACAAACAACATCTCCTCCCAAACAGTATTGAATAGTTAAATGAACACACAATTGCAGCAACGATCTTGCTAGTTGATTCCTTGGAAAAAAAACCAAACAAAGAACAACCTTCTATCATTTAGCTACACAGAAAATGGTGGGTGTGCAGGAATTTCTTACGCACTTCAGTTTCTTTATTTTTGCAAATCTGTCCCTCTGTGCTCGTGCAATTATTGAACTGATTTCCGTTGCAGCAGTTCCTATCTCCTTTGTAACTAGTTCAACAGCCACAGTAGGGCTGATTCTAGATCTAGGCTCTGGATACTTCGTAAGAAAAAAACATTATAGTTATCTTCCACACTTTGGAAGAATAGTTTATATTATAGCACGTTGCTTTTGAAAGAAATTTCAACCGGTAGTACATACGCATATCCTTCAAGATAAAAGCTCATAATGCAAATATAAAATGTACGGTATTTATATGTGCTTCTACATACATATCTTATCTAAATTATCTCTTGAAGTTCAGAAGGTGAATGCTCAACTATCTTTTCACAGAGTTGATAGAAAAAAAATGTTGTGTCTAGTTGAAAAAAAGACCTGAATTCATAATCCCCTAGGAAAAGAGTCCTTAAGAGAATTAACTAGCCTGAGTGGTAACTACAGCCTGCTGTTCCTGTTTTGCACTACACTGCAAGTCTTGTATTTATTTCTCAGAACACAGCTCTGTACAAATGAATCATCAAGTCACACACACCTTTCTCAGATGTATGACTGTTAAGGCTAACTGGACCTGTGCCATATGTTGCATCCTTAATACAGCAAGCCTGAATTCGTTTTAGCACAGCTGTTTTGTTCAAGTGAGAAATTCAAAGAGAAAAAATACTAGACTAGCAACTTCTTGGAGGTTCTAGTTATTATAAGGTATCATATTTTGTTTTGATATACAAGTTGGTGGCTGTATCGTTAAATATATCAGCCTCACAGTTGAAGATTAAGGTCCTAATCTCGTTTCCACTTGCAAACATTTACTGTAAATATTACAAATGAAATAGGAGGGCTCCTATCTTCTAAGCTTAAAAAAAAAAAGGAAGAAAAATATAAATTTTATAGGTTAGTGAATTTTTTCAAGATAAAAACATTTAAGTGCAGAAATGAGAAACACCATTTTTTTTTGCCATAGCATATGTATCAGATCACACTATCTTCTTTTGTCCTAGTTTGTACTCTCAATACATTTACAAAAAATAATGAAACCAACCAAAATTGTCCTGTATAGCACCATGAACTTGAAAGTCCTCTAAGTTCTTGATGATTAGTCATTATAAAATACCAGTTTCTTGGAAGTTAGTGAGTTACAAAATCAACCCTTAAACAGATAAGTGTGTGTATAGCCTGAACGCATATACAGTTCTGGGCTGATCCTTGAACAGACGAGATACTGTTGTGTTTAGTAATGTTTAGGCACACTATAAGCAGCTAAATGACATTTTGCCATTGCAGCAGTCACTTTGTAAAGAGGAGCACGTGGAACATAACTTACTCTGTCTCCTTTAGGACCTGCAGGGCCATGGGGACCAACTGGGCCATCTACACCCTATGAAAGGAAACAAAGAGGGTAAAAGGTCTTGTTCTCACAATTCTTTAGCTTTAATAGTTGTCTTCTAGTCAAGAACTAACATGGAATCAGTCTTCACCGCTTGAAAATTGAGACTTAGTTGTGATGGGACCTGGCCAAATGAATCCATTCAAAACTCCACCTCTAAGATCTCCTGTTATGAGGCAACCCATCTTTCTTCTAGTTGGATTTTATTTTATTCATGGAAGTAATCAGATTTACAAAGATTTGGCAAAGAAATTTTTCCAGGAAAAATGGAAGAGTCAAACAAAGATTTTTTTTCTTAAAACACTGATTATTTTTTAAATTGCAAGGTCCACCTTGGTGGACTTACCTGTTGCAGTAATCAATAGGAATCTCAGCGAAGCCTTCAAATATAAAGCTCCGCTCCTCTTTCACTTTATCCATTTCTTTATTATTATAAAAACCAAATAATTTAACATTTATTTTTAATATGAGAATGCTTGTGGCATAACCTCAGCATGTCTGCATCCATTTCACTGATTCCACATTAGCGTTGAACAGGTAACAGGTTTACACAGCTTTCCTGTGTAAACTAAATCCCTAACCTTACTCAGGAAAATAAGCACCCCAACCAAGGCAGTTGTCCAACCAAAAATCAAAACCAAACTGCCTTTTTAAGATTCAGAGCTCCTTCTACAGAGAATTACATTCTCCTTCCCGCACACATTGCCCTAAGATATAGCATGAAAAATGCCTGTGGCATTCGGCCTTCCTTCTCCTGCGCAGTGTGCGAGCACAGCTAGTGGAGCGCTGGGAAGGACACAGGACTCGGTGGCGAAGAGTGACACAGAAAGACGAGGAACTCACCCGGGGTCCTGGCTTTCCGTCTAAGCCAGATGCTCCCTGTGTGGTTAGGTGGAAGCATGGGTGATGGGTACAACACGAATGACAAGAACATGAGATTAGTAAGTGGTGCTGACGAAGAAACATAATTCAAACATACAGTACAAGTCTTGACGGGGTTCTGGAATGGGTATCACATTACTACAGCATGTTAGTTAAAAATTCACATAGAACATGAAGATCCTGATTCTGTTACATTAGTGTAACGTCACGAACCCGCCCCTGCCTCCATGTCCCAGTATATTAGACCAGAGTAACCTCAAGCTATAGGAATGCTACAAACACCAGATGTTAGGGTGTTTTTGAGGCCTAACACGCAAATATTTACTTTGCAATTGACTTGCACGCTTTCTAATTTGTAAATAAGGACAATACTGAATACTATACTACACAAAAATGGAAAAATGTATGTTAACCGCAATAGGAAGTATTTAAGTGTAAGAATACTGCGTTATGCAGCCAAGAAAATCTGGATCCTGACCACAATGGCCTCATTCATTTCCCAGAGCCCGGGAGACAATCACATTTCCTGTTTTCCCAGTACACTCAAGTTCAAAGCACAGTCTGGAAGGGTTGGAGGTGGGCAGCACCCGGCCCTGCGGTGGATCTGCTCCAGCATCCTTGGGGACAGAATGACCTCTGGTGGATTTTATGCGAATTACAGAGCAGAAGAGAGCGGGAGATCTGCTCCGCTCTCCAGCAGTGCTGGCAGTCATGTCCCAAAACTATTGGGACATAGGGAATAATCGGGGCCATAAAAAAAAAAAGAACCTGAAAACCACCAAACTCATTAACGGTGAAAATGAGCCCTCTTTAGAAAGTCAAACACTTGGACTTTGCTCCTTAAAATGACATTTAGAAAAAGTAGTAAGCAGGAGCAAAAATCTAGATAAATTTTAAAACCCTAAAGGCATATTTTACTCTGGGTTAGAACATTTCTGGCAGAACCAAAACTTTCTTCTTCCTTTTAGCCATTTGCTGCAGATTGTGTCAGACCTTCAAAGCTCCCTCTCTACATAGCTGTAATTGTTAACTTGGAAATGTTATTTAAAAAAAAAAATATTAAAATTCTCAGTGAAGCTGACCTTGTCCAGAAGCCCTGCACATATTCCTTAATATATTAATCAGAGGGGTTTTGGCTCCTTTGGGTCAACTAAATGTTTTTCCTCAATTTTACTATTAACAATGTAATCACATGGAGTTATCCTCACTTAAAAAAACCCCACCCAAACTACCAGGAAAAATGAACTAATGAATGAGGAAAAAAAATAATTTCCTAGACCAATTTTTAACTTTCCTTAGTTAGATCTCTCCCTTTTAAGTGCAGAAGTACATATTTGAGGAGACAGGAAAAGGGAAGATTCTTTTTTAAACGCAAACACCGTACAACACTTAAATAACAATACGATTAATGTAATTGGGGATGATGGCATCCTTACAACACTGAACACTTTCAACTGACACATAACAAAAAAAACCCTGACAGCACTGGGTGTTACAGGACATTACTATGGAAAATAGCACGGATTTGGGGTAAAACAAAACAAGACTGATGCTCTGCTCTAACATGGTATATTCTATGTATGCCCTTGAGTAAACCAGAGTTGTTCATCAGGAATAGAAAGAGAAGTTTGTGATTTGCACTGAGATTGAACAGTTGGGTTTTTTTTTTACTTACTGGAAGACCAAGGGGCCCTCTGTCACCCTTTTGACCTGGTTCACCCTTCAATCCTTTAAGACCATTTAACCCTGGTTCACCCTAAACATAAAAGTACAAATGCCAAATTTTTGGTGCTATAACGGGTGTTTAAGCTGGGATAGAAGAAGCCAGTCTCAGAAATGGCTGCAAATTCCAATTTGAAATAAGGACACAAATTCAACCTTCTCAGGTTACTGGCAATTTACATACTGATGTCGTACTGGACAAAAGCACTTGGGGAGCATCTGCTGGAGATTTAAAATCTGTGTGAAAAAAAACTACAGGAAATTTATGAGTTAGAATTTACATATTATTTTGAATCTTTTCCTAATGATTATAACTATACTTAGATAATTTGAATTAAGCGTGAATTTCAGGTGGTTTTGGAATTTCCTCAAATTCCACAAACCATCCATTGCAGATAATTCAAAGTGAAAGAAAACTTTCAGAAAAGCTGCAAAACTGCAGGTTTCTACAGTGGGATCTCCTGAAAAGTATATTTTGTAAGGAATCAATATTCTTTTCTTACAGTAAACTGGAATTTGCAGCAAAATCATACACAAAGATATTTTAAACCTTTAAGCATATATAATTAAAGAGTAACAAATTAAAAGAAGCAGTATTGGTTATGCAATGGCAAGCTATTTGGGAGGTCCATAGTTTCTGTGTTCATACAGAGAGGTTCGAACAACACAAGAAATGGCACTTGTCTTTTGATTGTTAAATTATGCACAGGCTACTACATTAAAAATCACTAAGAGAATAATGGTGGGCTTGGAGTAGCCAATAAATCATTCCTGCATAATGAAAAACTGCCTCAGCTTGAGGACTGGCCAGTCAAAAAGGCTACCGACCACAGTTGCCTCTTCTGCGAAACACAAATATGTATTTCATCCAGGCTGTTCCCCATGGCCTTCTTCCTAAGTTTCCCTTTCATGTATTATGTTACCTTATATCATACTCATATTTAGGAAAAAAACCTCACCAAAACTTTATAGAATCTAGTCTGCTGCTTTAAGTAACTCCAGACATCATCTGCTTGCTTTGCACCCTGCCAAAGTTGCCATTTCTTCATTCTTCTTATATTTGACTCAATGCGACTTTCAGTGCAGTAGCACTGAAAACACTGAAGTTTGGGAAACAGCCCTGAGGAATCTCACAAAAGCCTGAGTCTCAGGCCAAAAGCATGAGGTAAGGCAGGGCTGGTGGTAAGATGGAACAGACCTGACTTCAAAACATGATTTATCATTAGGGCTTCTTGTGCCAAGGTAACACAGTCTCATAATGAGTCAAACCTGTGATTTTCTGTCTCTCACCTTAAAAAAAACAAAGCAAAACCCCAGAACTCAACACCTTCTCCTCCTTTCTTATTTTTTTGAGAAAGGTGCATGTGATCAGGGAGTCATAGTGATAAAAATCATCATGCCTGACAACACCACTGGCCTAGATGAACGCTCTGCCATAGCGTAACACTGAATTTTAGTTTACTGGTGATTACTGAATTAAAGCACAAACTGAAATATTCCAACTCTGCCAAAATCCCCTTCCCTGCTTCTGAGCTGTTTTCATGGCCTTGGGGCCACACATAATGTGTGAAGGAACTGGTCAGCAAAGTACATGGCACCTAAGAAGGTGAAAGGCCATCCATGCTGGAAGAGGTAGGAGATGCAAGAGAGCGTAAATGAAAAAGAGTTTATCCAGCTTCATTTTCTGAGTGTCTAATAGGCTTCTATGTTCAGAGTAATTCCAGCTGCAAGTGCAACGATGAGCAACTTGCCCATCCACAGGAAACTAAATAATGTAGTGCCACATCACATACACTTAATACAAAAAAATGATTCAGCCAATGCTCAGGAAAAATACTACTCAGAAAAAAAATAACAGAAAATTTAAAAAGCTTTTAAGCTGCCTGTTAATATTAAAATCTGCTTTAAGGTTTAAGAATATCAGAAACATTTATTAAATGAGACAAAAGTAAAACACAGCTGCATGCATTAATGAACGAAGCATGACACTTTGCAGACATCAAGAACATGACTATTCAAGACAGTCATTAATTTACCTTTGGGCCAGGCAGTCCATGAGGTCCCTGAAAATAAAGATACAATTTTTCATTGCAAAAATATGCCACAATTTTTAAAGAGTTTCTTGCTTTATAGGGGTGCAAGTTGCACCTGTATTTTTGTCCTCACAAATGAAATGCAGGTGCCAATAAAGCAGCTGTAAATACCCTATTCAGAGAATGAACCAGACCACTACAGTGTTAACACTAATGTAAGCAGGTGCAATTTGCTTCTCTACTTCCTGTGAATTTTAAGACATGCAGAAAAGGTCCTAAATTAGCTCCCTCTCTCATGGTCACATAGTCTCATAGCACTTCCATTAGGCAGGCAATAAAATGACAAGAGGGCTTAAGCCCTTTCTAGCCCCACTCTTCCTCCCAAGCTTACCATAGGGCCTGGAGGACCATGTGGCCCCGGTGGTCCAGGTGGTCCTATCATCTACAGATAGAAAACAATGGCATGAAATCATTTAGAGCAAAGAACTCCCTCACAAATACCAAAAGTCAGACTGACCCTTCTTCTGTTGGCAAGCACTTACAAACACAGCAATGCAACGGTGCACATTGACAGCATGTCAAGGAAGGGTTTTAGGAACGGGAATTATTTTGATTTGAATGACAGGGCACTTGAACTTGATCTGCCTTGCCATATGGCAGCGTGCCTGCCTCCTGATTCTTACTCCTAGGGTCAAAGATACAGTGTAAGACACTATGGGGGAATAAAAAAGTCTCTCTAAAGCAAACAGTACTGAGCAGGGATGCTTGAGCTTCTAGCATTTTATGGTATGTGATCCTTAGTTGCCTCTGTACTACATAATCTCCAGAAACAGAAGATGATGTGTGATTTTATTCCTCCCCAATCCTGATGAATGGAAAAAGATATTAAATTCAAGCTAGGGTTTGACATATTTTCAAAATTGCCCTTCATCTCTGCTTTAAGTTCATTTAGCCCACTTGTACCAGGAATTCCCCGAAGTCATTAAATAGGCAATCAGGTTGCTCAGCATTTAGCGCATGCATTTTCTGTGCTGGTTTTCTGTGTTCCTAACAAAGCCATGGAAGAGAATTTCATAATGATATTTACAGTTTAATATCATCTCTCTTCCTGGGTTTAATCCCAAAGGGCTGTTATCCTAACGGCAAAGTGGCAGCAGGGATGCTAAATCAGGTCTCCAGATTTTAGGCACAATCCCTCTGCTACACGAGCTGCTGAGGATGGCAACAGCAGCAACAAAATGAGCTTTGAGCTGTGAAATCTGAAAGCCCTGCTTCAAGTGAGAAAACACGCAGAACAAGACGAATGAGTTAGTGAATTCATTTGTAACAAATTTATTTTCATTTCAGAGAAAGGGACTCGGACACAGGGTGCCTCATGTCATGCAATGGCAGAGGGTAACCTCTTTGACTCCTGAGAGCCACGACTCCAAATACCAAGGGCATGTCACTACTGACAAGGTAGTGGTAGTTAACTTCTGCTCTGAGGTTTCCCACCTTACTGTGCTCTGAAAACGTTAAAGGTATTGTGTGGGGAGGGTTTTTTGTTTGTTTTGGTTTGTGTTTTCTTTTTTAAAAATGCCTTTAAAGTGCTTTGAAGAATCAGGAGAATGTCTGGTCCTGTAAAACTAGTCTCTACACTCGGTCACGTCACTATTCCTGACATTGCTGAAGTCGGTCTAAGCTGGTTCTCACCAGACTTTCCGAGATCTCCAAAATACAAGGTGTTGAGAGAGATTTTTTTTCACGCGTTTTATCTCTATTTTATCATGCAAAGCATTTATATTTTGATTTGGCAATAGTGTGGCCAGCAGGACTAGGGAGTTGGTTTGTACCTCTGTACTTGGCACTGGTGAGGCTGCAGCTTGAAAACTGTGTGCAGTTTTGGGTACCTCACTACAAGAAGGACATTGAGGTGCTGAAGCGGGTCCAATGAAGCAATGGAGCTGGTGAAAGGACCAGAGCGCAAGTTTTATGAGGAGGAGCTGAGGGAACTGGGGTTGTTTAGCCTGGAGAAAAGGAGGCTCATGGGAGACCTTATTGCTTGCTACAACCTCCTTTCAGGTAGTTGTAGAAAGGTGGAGGTCACTCTCTTCTCCCAAGTAACAAGTGACAGGACAAGGGGAAATGGCTTCAAGTTGCACCAGGGGAGATTCAGATTGGATATCAGGAAAAATTTCTTCACAGAAAGGGTTGTCAAGCACTGCAACAGGCTGCCAAGGGCAGCAGTGGAGTCCCCATCTCTGGAGGTATTTAAAAAAATGTATAGATGTGGTGCTTAGGGACATGGTTTAGTGGTGACCTGGCAGTGCTGGGTGAATGGCTGAACTTGATAATCTTGAAGGTCTCTTCCAACCAAAATGATTCTATGATTCGTTATAGAGCCAGAAGGCTTTCACTGAAGTGAGCAGGACTGTTGTTCACAGTGAGAGAATAAACAGAACAGGATTACATCTTTAGAATTTTTTAAATAGTATTTTGCTCTATGACTAGAAATCTGTTCATTCTCAAAAAGGGCAAATAATTATTGAAAGAGGAAAAATATTTTGAATATTCAAGGGTAGGAACCATCAGGGATGTCAGGAAAGATCAGTTATGAAGTATTGTTCAGACTCAAAAGCTGGAGAACCATTGCTGAACTACTATGCTCACTGTAACACCACACTGAGACTTACTGAAGGACCTTGGGCACCAGGCAAACCAACATCTCCTTTTTCGCCTTTCATACCATTGGCTCCCTACAAAATCGTTACAAAACAGCATATATTATTTAATCTTATTAGCAATAAATCTAGAAATGATGGTAATTATTTGAAAATAATTTGAAAAAAACATTTTGTTAAATAGAATAATATGGCACACATATAATGGAATACCTTTTGTAAAAAATCTGATGTTATTTATTAATAACTGATAACAAATGTAAAGGTATGCTTTTATATTGTCAGCTATCAATTGTTGCATGATATTTATGATAAGTCCTTAAGTTGACACTCCATTCATGATATGTTATACTATGGCTCCTTTTTGTGAATTGCTTCTATTTTTACTGAGAAATTTCATTTGTATATATAAATGTATATAGGAATAGGAAGAATGCATCCCATAAATATTGACGCATTTTCTCTCCCTCCTCAAAGTCATCTGAAATTCCTAACAAGTGTTCAAAACATAGCTCCTTTCTCCTACAAGCTACACTTGCCCAAGTTATGCTATAATTTACAGGAGAGGCAGAAAACTGACCAGCATGCCAACTAATCTCTCTCTTCCCAAAGCAGTATTTTGTTTGACTGTAAGTGAAACGAAAAGTTCTGACAATCTTACACCTCCTCCTAGGTTAGCTGCAGAACAATCTCAGGATTTTCCTCCCCAGTACTTTCTGTCCCATTTGCAATTTATCAGCACTGCTGGAAATTCCTGATATTGGAACAGAGAACAAATACAAGTGTTTTAGCTAAAAATAATTATTTTTTCATACTCACTGGCAGGCCAGGCAGTCCAATTCCTCCCTTTTCTCCAGGCATTCCAGGATCACCTGTATCTCCTTTTGAGCCTTTAGGACCCTAAAATATGTACTTATTCAGCAAGTCACGTGTAAAAAAAAGCAGGGATAACAACAGAATTCTAGCTTTGATCCTAATAAGCACAGTAAGTCATTCTATGGATTGACTTTCGTTATTAGGATGTAGAAATGCTGCCATTATTAGACCACAGAGTATGTAGCAACACAATAATTATCTCTGTTATTTACTATCTTTATATTATTACTTATATTATGAAATCTAAGCTACATTTTGGAATCACAGAAATAACCTCCTGAAATAACCTACGGTGATCTTCACTACATGATTTACGCATAATGTACCTGCTCCCCGTCAGCTCCTGGAATTCCTGGGGATCCTGGTTCACCCTGCAAAAGGTAAGATTGAATTGGATTATCCCAATTGTCCCAGACATTACAGAAAAGAGGCAGAGAAATTGCCGTAATTAACAACAACAAAACCAGAGAATATTCTGTCAAAAAGAAGAGCATGTATATAATACCTATATGCAAGGTATTAAACAAAGAGCCCTGCTGATTAGGCCATTACACAAACTTTGGGCTGCACAAAGGCCAGACAAGTGCATAAAAAGAAAGGAAAATGAAGAAGAAACCTCAGAAGCCTGGTGAAAAGACCCCAACCCAATAGAAACTTTGTCAGTTACTGGAATAAATATGGAACCATGGCTCTCAATATATGTAGAGTAGACAGAGAGTGGTTTTCCTTCCCTGGTTAATATAAATCACCCAGTGAAGGAGTTCACATTCGCAGCATTGCCCTGTGACCAGTTCCTTCATAGCATTCTCCAGGAAGCAACTTACATTGATGATATTACTATGATATTGGAAAGAAACTCCTGTAAGGTTGAATTCTGCTTTACGTCATTAATTTTGAATGAGAACGCTCACCCATATGAAGAAACACAACCTCTTCCACACTCCAGCTTCTCTGTGTTCTACCACATGTTCCCCATTGCAAAAACACCGGGGAGATCCTAATGCAGAAAGCCATTTCTGCGCACTTAACTGTATTCTATTATTAGTTTTCATGTAGAAGAATGAGCCTGGTTTCTCACAATTTCTCAAAACAATTAACATGTATCGTGTGATGTATTTTCATATGATACCTTGGATGAAGCTTAAAATCCAAATGTCTAGTATTGTTATTGAAGAAACATTTACTCTTGGAAGTGCTTAGAGCCACTGATAGAAAATATGATATATCTAGCGTTTACAAAATAGGAGAATTATCTCAACTAATTTAAAACCAATTTAAGGAGGGTCCACTAACTGCAACACTTTTTTTTTTTTTTTAAGTATAGGCAAATTAATTATTTAAACTTCATAGAACAGTGCAGCATATGGTATTCATTGTCTCTGTGTGGGCTGCTCACTAACAGTTCTGGTACCACTCATAGCCACAGCCAGGTGGGATTAGTAGGCTTGGGTTTACAGCCAGGCTCCTGCCCACATGTGCATGCTTTAATTTTTACTGACATTAGAAAATATTGTGCTTATTTGGGTGGGCACTACTGTAATATAAAAGCTGCATTCACATGCACTCATGCTGTGGCCAGTGGTGCCTTGCACACCGTTTTGCCTACCTCATTCCCACCCAGCCAGAAGTGATGCACAGGAGCCACTGTCTGCTTGTGTGGCTACTTTGCAGAGTCCTGGGGAGCAGCCTCATTGCAGATCCGTGGGAGAGATGCTTCTGCCCTGTTTCAGGACTAAGTAATTTTGCTAATTTTCAGCTGAGCATCTGCGGGTGGCAACTAAACAAAGCACCTATTCTGGAAAGCTACATTTCAAAAGGCTAGGACGCAAAGTTGTACCATGCTGTGTTTGGTAAAATTACAGTTAAATACGCTGTACGGGAGAGCTGCATGAACCTGTGTGCAAATATCAGTTGAAAAAAAACCTGAAAATACCTCCACTGTTAAAATACAATAGGTAATATAAGGAAGATCACCTTTGGCCCTTGCAGCCCTTGGGGTCCTGGAGGTCCTGGTGGCCCCTAAACAGAAACGTAAATATCTCTCAGCTTTTAAAGAAATTCCTGCAGAACTTGCCATGTAAACATAGGCCAAATGTTAATATAGCAACCATAACAAAATGGGTTAGATTTTTAACACAGAAGGAATCAAGGCCAGTTATGGACAAGTCATTAATTGAGGACAACTCTCAATAACCAGAAGGATACCACACAAAACAATGTTAAAATAACAGTACAGTTCATATTTTATAATAAAGTCCTGTTGCTTCCACTGATGAAATGGCAAAGCTCCTCTTAATGGCAGGGAGACCAAAACTCATCTCAGCCACATTTGCCAGACCTCACGTCCTGATCTAAAACAATCCAAGGTCAGGAGAAATCTCCAACTGATTGCAAAGAGGATTCTGCTAGAAGATGCTAAGTACACTTGGGGATACCCAGTGCTTTGTGAAATTGCCATAGAATATGTTATAACTATTTTTTTCATTTCTACCTCAGGCTGTGGACACTGTCACATATTGAATATTAGTCTGGATGGTGCAGAGTGGGGATGCTTCAAAAAACAAACCAAAACACATTTTAAAATCTGCTCTATTAATATAAGAGTATTTGTACAGATGGGAAAACAGGACTAACAACAGCCTTGCTGAAAAGAACTTGAAACAAAAAGAATAAAATTATTTTTTTACACTGAGTCTGCAGCTTTAAGGGAAGGCTGAACCTGGAATACTATAAGCATCTCTTAGCTGGTGTCAGTATTCTCTGAACTTGTGTCTAGCCAGATGTGGCTAAACCTCCCACAGAAATTGGCTGGAGTAAGAGCATTGGACTGTTCAGTCATCTGCACATTTCGGGGAGAGGTGCTAGAAAATTTATCTTTATTTCTGAGACCTGATAACATGGGTCAAAAGAATTCCTCATACTTGGGCTTTCTACTTTACTTATTTATTCTTAACTGAGACAGGCCTGTTTTCAGAAAATAATTAATTTGTATCTGGTCTGAAAACTCCCAAATGAACTTTCTTCACAAGCCAATTTAAAAGGACTGAATTTCAGCCCTAAAAATAAGGTTGACAATTGAAAATTGTTTGGTACTCAAATCCTGCTTAATGATTTCACTTGACTCCCATACAGACGGGAGCATACACCAGGAATACCAAATCAGCTGTCTCACTAGATGTGTACCTACAGAGATGCTGAGTTCTCTGCTTTCCTGGTCTCTTACTTAAGTGCACTGAAGTTTTGCCATTAATTCAGCAGGACCTGAACTGGTTCCATTGTTGAATGGCTTTCAACCACAAGTTCTCTGTTAAGGGAACATCAAGCAAGTAAGTAAATTTATGTCAAGATCCAATGCAGGCATATCCCGAACTAGCTGAATTATAAGCATGCTACATCACAAAGGAGAAGTTCTACAACACACAGTAAGTCATGCAATAGGAATTACCGTGACAGTCAGGGTGGCAATCCTCTGTTGGAAGAATATATTAACAAGAGACACTGTTACCAGAATTGAACATGGATATAAATTACTCTGATTGCTACAATCTCCACAAAACTTATGCTGCATCTGGGAGACACCATGCCTCCAAAATAGAAGAGTAAAAACCATGATAGTTTTAACCGCCAGTGTTGTATTAACTGCTTGGTTTCTCTGAAAATCAGAATTTTATGTAGAAGACTACAGGTTCTCATACAATTTAAGAGATAAAATAAATGATGACTAAATAGCAAGATCATAGTAAAAGTCTTCCAAAAATTTTTTTAAATCATTTTAAGAAAACATGACGAGATGGTGGCTTAAGTTGACTAAAGGATTTGCCCTGTTTTACAATCTCTGCAGGTTTTGCACCAATGTTTAATTAATAAATACAATTCCTAGAGTGGAGATATAACATCAATTTTCATACAGAAATGCAGATGTGCAAAATGTTAAGTTCTAAATCCAAAACAGCTGGTCCACAAACCCAGCTATATATAGCACAGTTCTGCTTTAAATGTTTGGAAAGACAAAAGACATTTTTATCATGGAAGAAGGCAAAATATCTTGACCTGCCACTATTTTTTTTGCCAAAGGAGAACCTAAAGGGAAGTAAGAAAACTGTTTAAAAATCATTTAAATGCTTGCCTGTATTTTTTAACAGAGTAAAACTTCCAAATACTGCTGTTGGCACATGCTTTCCTATTGCCTGTGAAGAACCTACTGCCCTACATGGAACAAGAAAGATTTAGCTTCTTTTTCTAATTGTTTTCCTATGTGCAAACAAAGGTTTGCAAATCTTATTTTAAGCTTTAAAAGAATCTTTGTTTGCCAGTGCAACAATACATACTGTTGTCAAGAATCTGGAACCTGCTCAGTACAAAGTACTTGAAAAAATAATTTATCTAGCACATGGTTTTAATATATTGATGTCTTTGGTATTGTAATGCATTAATGGAAATACAGCAAGAGCTTTGAAAATATTGAAAAATTCATTCTGTCTAGATAGAAAATCCTAAAATAAGTATGGCAAATTAATGCTTGCATGTTCACACTAATGTGTTCCTTTTCAGTAGCATATCCAGATTTTAATATCTGATACCGTCGTTCCTACAAAGGTTAAACTTTTTCAGCTACAGCCTTTTGCCTTAGGAAATTCTGCAGAATAGGTCTGAAGAGCAATATGAATAGAGACATGAATTTTGCATCTGGTCCTCCAAGTGAAAGCCACATACACTCAGCAGAGGTCTCGCTCAAACTGTGATGATAATTTTAAGATCACAATGTTCAGCACTGATGAACTAAAGACATTTTACTCTCCACTGACGTGAGACTGACTAGGAAGCACAAGACGAAATAACTAAATTGTTCTGAAGCTTCTAGGCTGCTTGATGATCTATTACTAAATTCTAAAAAGACAGGCAGCCCAGATCTTGCAAACTCTTGTCAACTTCTTAAATCAGCACGTCAAATTCTGTGCAAGTTCACAGCTCAGTGCTGAGCACTGCAAGTTCCCATTTGCTCCTATGGGAGAGCTGCAAATCTCAGAGCCCCTAAGAATTTGGCACCAGGAGACTTAGGAATGGGTGCTTGACATCTGAAAGGACTGAGCTGGATTTGGCAAGGATATTTTCGACTGATCCCATATAATCTTACTTACACCATCCTTGCACAGCCATTCCCATTAATATCAATTATTTGTTGCCCTGGATCAGAAGGTGATGGTATTTGAAAAGATTTACAGTGGGATATAGGCCTCCTAATATGTTTCAACCACTGTAATAGGGTTTAGTCCCTTTTTAAGACTTCTTCATTTGCTGCAGCTTTTCTGACGAAGCTTGAAAATAACACTGATGCCAGAATTAAGATACAAAGATAGAGTACAGGAGATAGAGGGATCACGGCCTCTGGTAAATCTGTCTGGTAATACGCAACATTAATTTCAGGTTACTTTTAGGCATCTAACTCAGAGTGATTTAAATGACTGAAATCTGTCTGTCTGAATTTCCTTAAAAGTAAACCAAACCAGACAGAGAGAATACAGAGCCTCACAACATGCCTGTGTAGACTTCCCCATAGACACCACTCACAGTGAAAGAGTGGAGTTAGCCTTAACAACATACAGGTTTTTAGGTTTTAGTAAAGGCAGTGAAGTTTTTTTCTTATTTTTCAAAAGAGTCTTGAAAATCAAATGACTGGCCAGACATCTATACACTCCCACTGAGTACATGCAAGAAAAAAAGTTCAGCAGCTTCAGTGAGAAAAGGATCAGATGCACAATGAGCCAAATTCAGTCTTTAGCTGCACATAAGCAAGCCATTCACTTCGGTGGAGTTAAACTGCACAGAATTTGCATCTGAGTATACTGCAGTGTAAATCACCTTGACTGCAATGACATATGTCAACTTGGTACTTTGCTTTTATGCAAACACTCATTCAATCTTTTTGTAACCCTACTTTAATCCTCCACACTTTTCTGCACACTAGTCAAATAAGTTTTCTGGAAATGAATAAGTGGGAAGACTGGTGCTTGGTCTATTTAACATACTCAGGTTGCTGATTGAATCCACAGCTTGCTAATGGAACCACATTACATGGTTTCCAAATCTCAAATATTCTGCTCTTTGCATTTTATAGGAAGAGGAGGAAGAAAAGGAGGGGGGAAAAAAAAGCAATGTCAGTATTATACTACATGAACTGAAAAGCAGACACTTCTGTTGAACTTATGTATGTGGTTTATTACATGAATTCAACACTAAGCACCAGAGCCAGCAATGAATCAGCTTTATCCTCATTAGATGATGTCAATACTCTCCAAGGGAAATGAAACTAATTCACTCAACTAAATTGTATCAAGGAAACAGGTTGTCTAACACCAAACAGAAAAACTGGTTTCCAAATATAGAAAGAGATTCATGGTTAATAAGCTCAGCAAATCTTTGCACACAAAACGTTTTCAAGGTCTACACAAAAGAGAAATACAATGCTGTCAAGCTGATTTTTCCCAGACCAGACTAAACCACTCTAGCCTTGTTATATTTGCATACCTGCAGAGCTTCATGGATATTGCCATTATAGTCAATTATCTCTGTTGCACCTTGATCACCCTTCTGTCCAGGTGGTCCCTGTAATATATTTTCCATAAAAACTTAGAGACACCTGACAAAGACAATTCTAGACACTTAACTATTGCCACATAATTTGCGACAAATTGTGCAGTGTTGGAATCTTGTTGTACTTACAATATACTGCTACAAACCACAAAAGTTAGTGTTAAACTAAAGGTTGTTTTTAAAGGAAAACCATTTCTTTAAAAAAGATAAATATGAGCAAGCAAGTCAGTACACAGTGATGTGTGCTGCAGTGGGAAAGCAAATATATTAAAGCCCTAAGGTAAAATATTTAAGCAGTTCCTATACTCTAGTTTTGTATTGGCTGTGAACAATGTCAGAACATCTGGTGTGTAACATCCCGCCCACGAACTGTGAACAGGAGACTGCTTCAAATAGTAGCAAGGGCTGTTAGTCATATAAAGGCCAGTCAGCAACACAAGTTCCACCAGAGTCAAGTGCCTAATTTCACTGGTTTAACTGGAGTTGCTGCTACAGTTTCAGTTCATAGAGTGGACTCAATCTAAGACTACCAAAAAACCAGCTGAAATGAGAAGCAGACTTACCCGAGGACCTGCAGACCCCATGTCACCTCTGTCACCTGTATCACCCTATGTACAAATGATATTTGAAAACAGCTTTGTCATTTGACAATATATCAGATAGTTGTTCCCTTAATGTTTACCTTAAATAAACAGGTTTAAAAGGCCTCTCATCATAAACAGAATGTGGATCTTAATTAGTTAAAGGAGAAATTCCTCCAAAGTCTGTGTAGTGGCAGGGTTGACAATGATGCATTTGCTTCTGTGTGAATTGTTACAGAGCGCTGCATTGGTCTGGAGTAAGAAATCCCAAAGAATCAATAAAAGACAGATTACCAATTAAGTAATTTGTATAATTTCCCTGTTCTTAGTGGCACTATTATCAAAAGCTTTAAGAGAAAGCTAGAGAAATGAAATCACTCAGTCTGAAAACACTCAACAACCTCTTCAAAAGTATGTTCCAAAGTGTATAAACTTTTCTTTCTGCAATCATGACTACACTAACTTACTGAACTTCCCTGCTCTGAGTCGTTTCCTCCCCTATACACACATTACTGTCAGCATTAGAGTTCCTTTACTGTGACGGGCTTAAGATCTTTACCATCTTGCACACCACTTTTCTTCCTGGCTATTAGCAATATATTTCAAGCAATGGAGGGAATTTCAAATATATCCAGGGACTACAATTCATTTCACTTCATAGTCACTTCCATAGCAACATCTTATGCTTTTATATTACTTGAAACTACCCTGGGTAAGAATCGCAACTTTGGCTCCTGTTGAAATCTATAAAACTTTGGTACAAGTCAGGAAAGAATTAATTCACCAGTGTTAACAGAAAACACAGAAACCAGGAAGCTTTCATGGGGCTAATGAAGGAATGTGGAGAGCAGGCTGGTGGCAGGACATAATCAAGGTTGTGCCATCTCCTTTCCTTTCAGTGTTGCCTTAGCAGCAGCTAGTGAACATGTAACTGGAATTGTTAAAAAAATGAAGTTTCCAACCACTAGATTGACTTCTGTGGGCCATATTTTCAAGACAGATGTGCAGATAAAATGAAAATCATATATCCTTTTTAAATTAAAAGTGAATTAAAGGGGATATCTTTATCTTTTCTGGTGCATTTTGGAGGTGCTCAGGAAGTGTAGGCAAATAAGAGGTTGATGTACTCTTCTACTCTCTCTCTGATGCTTTAATCCCCTCATCAGCTCCCTCACTTTCCAATGCTTCTTTCTGGTGAGAACGAATGATAAGTGGCATTTATTTCATCATACCCTTAAGCACTGTGAATGGGCCACTCTTCAAGGACCTTACAAATGCTGCAAACAGCATCCTAGCAGCCTACATTGTCTTGTCATGTCTACTGTCAGACAGTAGACTCAATAGCTGGCTAAACAAATCTATTTTCAGTTGGCTTTGGCTTCATAATATAACATGAAAATGAGTCCAGTGAGCACAGTATTTGCACAGCAGGATGAAGTAATAGAAAGGCACATTTTTTTATCTCTCTCTCCATATATGTGAACCAACTGTATCTATATAGAGATGGATGGATGGATGGATATAATCAAAGCAGCTCCTGCAGTATGTGGAATATCACTGGTTCCTAATTCAACAAAATTGTCACAAGAACCAATTAAAGCTCCACAGGCATAGCCAGGTGTTGGTTCCTGGCATGTGGGAGGACTAACCCACACCAGTTACACAGAGAGAAACCAATTTGCATGGGGAAAGACAGAGCAGAGTGGAATAGATGTTTCAACAGAAAAAGAACTAGAATCACAGTGTTTAAAACACATAGGATTCAACTCCAATAGCTAAAGCTGAAAGTCAAAAGGTTTCACTCATACACTTATTCACTTATAACACTGCAGAATGTTACAGGTTCTTTTAAAGAGGTAAGTGAAGTTTCTGTGAAATTATACAAATAATTTACCCTAAAAATCACTGTGTTAGTTATTTCACTAAAGACAGTTTCTTTACTACTAACCTTTGACCCTTTTGGGCCTCTAGATCCAGGTTCACCTGTTTTCCCCTGTTTGAAGGCAGATAGCAGAAAAATGATAGAGAAATGGGAGTGCAGAGAAAAAGAAGTTAGTAATGACTAACTACAGTATGGAACAGCAGAAATAGTTCATTTTATACCACCAGGATAATGAATCTGTAAAGGCACCAAATTTAATAGTACCCAGAGTAATATATTCTTTAACAACAGCATGCAAAGGCCACAGATTCAATCCTTCCAAGGAAAAGTAGTGGCATTAGTAAAGAGTAGGCACAATTAACAGCAGTTTGAAGGAATGACCTATATCATTCCATAGCTCCTGAAAATGATAGCTAAGAAACAGAGAAGATAGTCAAATATCCTATAATAAGGAGATTAAAATGAAGTGTTGCCACAACTTCTTTTTCCCAGTAGTTCAAGTGAATACAAACTAACTGGCCAAGAAGCACAGGATTTGCTTTATTGTTTTCAAAGTCTATTAGGAAAGGAAAATTTGATGGTATTGACACAGTGAAAAATGTTAAGACAATGCTAAAACATAGTTAGAATGATCTTTTTCTTACAGATTTTAAAAACAGTATGCAAAATGGATTTTCTCTGCATTCAATAGCTACACTGGTCAAAGAGTTCAAACTCTGATGCTGAAAGTTAGGGACCTGGAGGTCAGGACTTTAGCTGGAACGAATTAGACCAACTCCATGACAGCCTATGTAGGTAGTGTCTTTACTTTGTAGACCAAACAAGAACCCATTCAGTCTGCAGTTCCACAGATGTGAACACAAAACTGCCATTGTCTTCTGGACTACACTCAAGTATTCAAAAGCATTTTAATTTAAAAGCTTACTCACCAAGATCTTGTTCTATTTTTTCAGCAGGAAAAGATGTGTTCATAGGTTTAAAAGTAACAAAACATTTACAATGCAAAATCAGACTGACCTTTGGTCCAGGAGCTCCAGGTTCACCTCGCTCACCCTTCCCAATAGGGCCTGCCTCTCCTCTGTCACCCTATTGCAACAGAATCACAGAATGGTAGGGATTGGAAGGGACAAGTAGAGTTCATCTAGTCCAAACACACATACATCACAAAATACTGGGCAATCTTCAGCATAGCACCAACTCAGCACAACCAAAGAAACCAAACCACTAGAAGAAACCATTTTCAAGTTCATCTGTGACTTGTAATGGGTGGGGGAACTCTCCCCCGAGTAAATACAGCCTTCTCAAAGACAAAAAAAGAGGGCTTCAAAATTGAAATGGGATTTGTAAGGTATTTCTTTCCCTATTCCGAAAGGACTGGAATAAACATTCCCAAACTGTGAGACTGTAAGATTCTTAATATTCTAACTTTGCCGTACCGTGGCTAAAAAAAGCAAGCAAGAAAAAAATATAGGTTTAGTGGATCTGTATTTTCAGAGTCTGGTGTGTAGTATCAAAGTTCTAAAACCTGTGCACACTTTTGAGATTTTTTTTTCAAAAAATAAAAATACGGAAATATAGTTCCTTCAGTCATGCATATTCTGCCTCTTGAACAAATAAGCTTTGGGATGCTAACATGAACAAAAACAATGGCTGACCTTAAGTTATGAATGGATATAACATCTGCCTTCACATTGTTTGAGGGCAGCAGTACAATGACATATATATCACAGCACTGATTCATGAACTATGACTTTCCATATTTTCTTTCGTTAGTACAGTCTTGGTCTCTGCTACTTGCTAAGCAAGTTGAATTTGGCATTGGCTCTGAGGACTTCTCACCAGAGTGTTGGCCAGTTACCCTTACCTTTGTTCCAGGTAGCCCTGGCAACCCAGGTTCTCCTTGCGGACCAATGAAACCTGGCTCACCCTTTAAAGATACAATATGAGAGGAACGTTAGATTATTTATTTAGCAGTATGTAATTACAGTAACACAAGTTTCTTTTTGATAGTATTTTCCCTGTATTGCTCACAGCTCTCCAGCTGTGATGCAACAGTTGTACAGACATACTTTTCATCATGGGTAACTTTCATCAGCACAAATTCTTCCAGTGAGCCACTGCACAGCAAATGAAATGCAAATGAAGCAGAAGGTGTCAAATGTAGTTTTTATGTGGTTAAGGACTGTTAATATGCAACCTGGACTATAACATAATATACCAAGCTAACACCAAAGCACATCTGAAGGCAGGAGGGGACTTGGAGTGATTCCTAAATTTTAAAAGGGACAGTTCATGTCAGTCATGTGCTGTGAGGTAATTTTCTATTGCAGCATATGAACAGATGGGCAGACAGGTTAAGACAGGTCAACCCCAAAAAGGAGATCGAAAGTGATTTCCTTTCAAGTCAGAGACTCCGAGCATCACAGTAATCTCCCGCCTCATTCTGACAGTAAAATACTTCAGTTCTCTGCACCCAGACAACTTCTCTGGCTGTGAACAGCTGGGAAAGAGCCATAGCTCTCCTCATTGCATCTCTGTTCTGCCCTCTTCCTGCCCATTCATTTGTACAAACATAGCAGACAAACAGCAGGAATCAAGCTGAGTTGCAGCAGAAGCAGCATCAAGTAGAGGAGTAAGGACATATTTTATTACCTATCTCTATGCCTGAAAGGTAATAATGGAAGATTAATAAGCCATACATTTTCCTTCACAAACTCTTCTGAACAACATTTCCTGCAATTTAATCTTGAATTTTTTCACATAAATTTGAATCAAGAAGACATACCGACAAGCTATTGTAAATTTTAAAATCAGGACCATAACGAAATTAATAAAGATTTCTTTATTAGGCTTTTAACAATACCCTTGAACTTAATGACTAAAAATTACCCACCAAATGCCTCTTCAAATAGCTAAAAGACAGAGGTGCAGTAATCTTGTATTGATATAATTACTGACAACATGTAGAACAGTGCATATAAGCAGTTGGATAATATTTCTCTTCACCTCTTCTCATCCATAGAAACACAGTGAGCAAATTAGGAAGTATTCTTGCACATTCATCTGTGCTCTCATCAGCAATCCATCATTAACAGTTCAAAGAAAAGAATGTCTCTAGCAAACCTAAAACCAGAGAAATTTTTCCTGTGGCTCTGTTAAGGGCCGTAGCAAGCTCTCAGTGACCTCGACTTAGATTATGAAAAAATACAACTTAACAATGAGTTTTCTCACATGAAGTTCTAGCTGGCCATGGTTCAAAATATAACAAAGGAATAAACTAAGACAAACATGTCACAGAGAAGCATGTTTTTTTGCTGTCACAGGAAAATAACCTTACACTTTATATGTCTTTTTATTAGTGCACACCAGGAAAAGTAACATACGGTTGTTATTGCAGATGTCAGTAAAGGAAGAACAATGCAGCTTCAATCACTTATTTTAGAATGAGAAGGTACTCGAGAGCCCCAGATTGTTCTAATACTGACTCTACCAGGGCTAATTTCTTGGCTAATTATGGCTTCAGGAAGAAGAAACATGCAGTGACCACATGATTCAATCTTTCAAGGGTAAGTCTTAGAAGCATCATTCGGGTTGATGTACAGCGTTTGAGCCAAATTCTCACATTTTGCTCAGGACTATGGCCAGAAGTTTTCTTGTAGCATGCAACTGGTAAAAGTCCAAAAAAAGTCCCACCTTCCCCATAAATCTCTAAAGAGATAAGAAAAAAGTGCTTTGCAATATCTGGTGGAATTGATAATGGAAGAAGCTGATGGCTTAATCAGCGTAAGTAGAATACAGACCTTATATAACGCAGAGCTTTAAAAATTATAAAATTCAGAGTGGAAGAAGTGGTGTTTCAGTAGAGACTACAAGTTGACAGGCTGAGTAGCAGCTCTGCTAGAAAAGACACGTCAGCTATGGAGGATGCCAAGTTGAGCATGATCCCACAACATATTCTTACCACACACGAAGCGAACTGCAGTAGTTTAGGCCTGGATACATCAAGAAGAACATGCAACTCCCTCTATCTAGTGCTAGTAAGACTAAGTAGATTAAAAGATCTGATTTGCCGTGTGAACTAAGCTTCTAAGTAAAATGACAACATGATTGGATGATTTGAAACTAAGCCGTGTCCTCTTTAATTTTTCAAATCTTTTGAGTGCAACCACAGCAAAAGGCATAAATACTTATTGGATATACTTCTGCACCATTAAAAATTAGTGCATAAAACAACCGTATCAAGTTTGTCTCTGGCATTTCTGTCTCAGTTACTCAGAAGAGAAACATTTACATGAGAAGCAACGCCCATTCCTCCTACTGCCTGTACCCTGCAATTATATTCTGCAAATATTGCTGGCTTCATGCTTTTGGTTATCCTTTATGCCACTCAGCGAAAACCAGAAATGAGAACCTATCAAAACTAGCACTGCCAATGATGTGTGAAATGTAAAGAAAACGGTTTCCTCTCAGTGAGGCATGCTGACATCCCTGTTATTAGAATCACAGAATTGCCTAGATTGGAAAAGACCTTTAAGATCATTGAGTCCAATCATTAACCTAACACTGACAAGTCCTCAACTAAACCATATCCCTAAGCACTATGTCTATACGTCTTTTAAATACCTCCAGGGATGGGGACTCCACTACTGCCCTGGGCAACCTGTTCCAATGCCTGATAACCCTTCCAGTGAAGAAATTCTTCCTAATATCCATCTAAATTTCCCTCGGCACAACTTGTGGCCATTTCCCCTTGTTCTTACGCAAAGGAAAGGGAGAGACCATTCTGATTAGTCCATCAACAAACATGATATCAGAGCCATAGAGGAATGCAGTAGGAAATCAAGGACTACAGGATTTAGTTTTTGTTTTAAATATATCTACGATTTAGCTGGCACATAGCTGTTAAATGTAAAGGCTAAAGCACAAAGGCTTGGCCAGGACTGCACTTTGATTTGACAGCATTGAAGCTCTGGGATTCACCAAAACATCTCCTGATCTTAAGTCTCTTGCTTAAATGAGCTCAGAATTTGTTCCAAACTACCATAAAATGCTGAGAGGGATGCAAGGAATTGTAGTAACTAAAATTTGTAATAATTTTCTAAACATCTCAATACTTCTTGGAATAAAAACAAGGTTTTATCTAGTAAGAATCTACCACAAGCTTCTTTGCCTGCTAAAGCAGGGGCAGGGAACACAAAATGTGGAAAGAGGAGTTAAACAGGTAGGTTGTGAAAGAAGAGTAAGGAACTCCCCCATTTGAAATACTGTTTGCTAGCTGTATAGAAAGCCATCAGCAAGTGATGACTCTTTGTACATTCTACTTTAACCTTTTGGCACAATTATGAAATCACTGCTTAGAAACCACCACATTGCATAGGAAGTCAACAAGATGAATTTCAGCATTCAAATATCATCTACTGCTAGGGCTTGGAGCAATTTGCATCTGTCGTACAACACAGGGAACCTGGTATTGTAAAAAATCATAAAGCTTCTGAATTGCTTCCAGTCTACAGGACTGATTTGTTATCTTTTTAAGAATAATTTTTCACTGCTTGATATGTTAATATTTTAAGAGACTACCTGCTCATTTTCACCCTCAGATGTTTGTCAACTGTGGAAACAGTAGTGGGTCAGACAGCAAATGACATACTACTATTCACAACCCTTGTCAGTGTTCATTTTCACCTCTCATCATAAACTGTCTGAAACAGGAAAGGGACCTATAATGGCATGCTGTGCACCTAGCGTAAAGTGAGCTCCATTGGAATTTAATAGTAAAAAAGCCACCTTGTGATTTACTTCAGTGGATGGTCAAATTATTATGAGGATTATTACCTGGGCTTATTCATAACTGGTTTTCATGATGATCAAAGCTTTTATGGGCTGAGGCAGAGGCTAGCTTTGATGTGAGAGGTTAACTCTAAGACATACTTTTTGCTGTTGCTGTCTTAACTTTTATAGAACCTGTAATTAGCTAAAACTTGGTCTTTTTCTTAAAAAAGGTGCAACAGTTGAAATTCCATTTGCAATGCTAATTGCTGTTTTAAACACCACTAATTTGGCAAGTGTTTATTAACAGCATAGTTCTAACACAATGTTCAGTTATAATTAGCCTTCATTGCCCAGCTGAGATACAAAACACCACAATTATTTGAAACTTTGTTCTCATAGACAGGCCTAGTGTAATGCCAGTGCCTGAAATAAACAGCTTTATGCTGACACAAGCAATCAGTAGAGAACAGCAGTTGTTGGATACACAGTTTTCCCACAGAAGGCTCTTCCTTCTATAATTATTATTCTAATTAATGTAACACACATTTTCCCATCCAGATCAATGTTTGCCCAAAAAGAAAGCCTGTGCTGCAGAACAGCACCCAAACCATCAACTTTTCTATAACAACAAATTATATTTTCTTCCATTTCTGAAATTACTATCCTACTTTGGTAAATAATAATATTTCAGGCACTGACAAAATATTTTGTTGTTGCCAAAGCCTTGAAACACATGAGCCAGTTATTCCCTTCATGGATAAAAACTGTCCAAGAGCTCTTACTTTTTTTTTCAAGTCTCATGGCCACCTTACTACTTTCCTTCTACATTGCATTACTGCATTATTTTCTCTATGCTATAGAAATGAGATTAAACCAAGCTTTAGACCATGAATTTGCAAGTAGCAATGCCATTTCAATTCTTATCCTTATCTAGTGCTATGCACTAGAACTAGCCAGAGGAGTTTAAATGTCAGGCTCTCACCTTTATCACATAGTTCGTTGGTCCTGAAATATTGTATTCAGTGTCTGTCCCAGTGCTCGGAGCATGGCTGCTCTGTGCCTCCAGGGCTGACTGGCAGGTCTGCCCTGGGGCTAGGACTCACACACATTTTCCTAGCGTTCACTTGCAAGTTTGAATGTGCCAAGGCCAGGACTCCTGCATATGCACTTCTTGGTTGGCAAACCATGCCAAAGCATCCAGAATTCCTGTGGAGGACTCTGGTAACATGGCTCCACTCCACAGTTTTCGTATGTGGAAAACCTAGCTGTGTGGGCTAGAGGAGAACCCTGGCATGCTCCACACAACTCAGAGGCAGGCCTGGAGCTTCCAAACTCCTGTCTGTAGGTCTAGTGGTTCTCCAAAAATGGCTGCACCTGGCATTGGGAAGCCTGCAAACTCCTCAAGAATCATAGACCTTAGCGGAGCCCAAGTGTCCTTTCTGACAAGCATTGGCATGGGGAGGTCCTCATTTTACTCACATCAAGAGACCAATGTATGCTTGCCTTAATCATAGGCACATGATCTGACTCAATCATAGGCATATTTAAAATAAAATCAGTATTATGTCCTTTCCTTGCTTAACTCTACTGAAAGAATTCTGCAAAAGTAGAGACAGATAGAAGAGTTAGCAAAAAAAAACCCAAAAACCAGTTGCAAGGCAACTTGGAGAACAGCTATGAAGTTACAATAAATTGCATTTGGTTCAGTGGTGCCTGTGTTGATTTTCCAGAAACTGCCATCTGCTGCCCTCAGACATTGTTTCTGAGACTGCTATCTAAACAAAATCCTGCAACTTTTCTAGTCTGGAGAGGAGTGAGGACCAAATTCTCAGGAGTCCGGAACAGAGCAATCCATGATGCTGTGCTTGCTCGTGCCCTGCCTGCGTCTGCGGCAATTCAGTTCCAGTGAAGGACTTTCTCAGAAACTCAGCTGGCCTTAGACTCTACAAGTCAGAGAGAACAGCACCTTATACTTTCTCACTGTGAAGAGCATTAAAAGGACTTTATATATAGCCTGACGTCCATGGGAATTTTGCTCTTGGGAGGACTACAGTATTCAGCTCGTAAGAAGGAGATGATCAAGGTAAAAGGAAATCTGACAAAAAAAAACAACTCAGTTTTGTAAGGTCTTTGTTAAGTCTTTTCATACCAGTTCAGCCACCAAAAGCGGCCAGTTAAAACAGGTTGTCTGGCTCAGACATCTTGCATTTGAAACAATATCTTTACTCCCTAATCAGTCTCTAAACTTAGAAAAACAATTCTGGTTTAGAATTTCCAAATGTAAGTTTAGCCTTTATGATTCATTCAGTCAGGGAAGTAAAACCTTACAACCTGGATAACATCCTGAAACTTCACAACGAGCCCTACTTTGTATGACATTTATTGCTTTTTAGTGAGCCTAATTTTCTCATTGCTTTTAAGTTCTGCCTGCTTAGAAGGTATACTGCTTTGGAAGGGTGCTAACAGAACCAGCAATAATTCTGATTAATTCTGCATGCATTAGTCGTATCAAGGACTTCTTACTTAAAGGCTAATTATAATTCCAGTCAGCATGGTACCGACTTTTGAGGATTAGAATAAAAACACTTGTTGCAATGAGTGCCTTGTTTTTAATTCTTTGCAATGACTGAACTGCTAAATTATTAAGAATCTGGCCACAAATTATTTCCTTTCAAAAACAGTTAGATGACAAAACCAAGGAATTTTTGTTACTGCTCCGAAAGATAAAGAACTTCATGGCATGCACTCATTTCTCACCATCTGAAATTGTGTATTTATGGCACAGAAATACCTTCATACTACTGATGTCTTGTTCGTGGATGACAAAATATTTGACTTCTTAATACTGCAGGATGTTGGACTCTCAGATTATTCAGCTGCTTTCAAAATTTTCAATTTGGATTGAATTTTTTTTACAAAGAAAAATTAAACTATGTTATAAAACAGATGCTGTAAAATAGATTCACTAAGATCAGTCTTCCAACTAGTAATAGCTTTAGAGGAAACAACATCCTGTGTTTCTGTTACTGATGTTTTAGCTTTTTCTAGGAAAAAAAAAAATGAGAGCTTTCATTATTTGGAGGATATAGTTTCTGACGGATTAATAAGAACTGCACATATCTCAAAGAACACCCCAGTAAGCACTCCAGACGTGCATACCATCCAATGTTAATGATGATTTCATTTTCTGGCCTTGATTCTTGAAATTAGTTCTGGGAAATTACACATCTACTCTATGTAAGTGATTACTGACATAACATATGGAAACCAGACAGCTAGGAATGAACGAACAAAGCTAGATATGCAACTACATACATACAGGTATATGTTTGTATATATACTTGCATTCTGGAAACTGAATACTGAAAATTAATTGCACAGTTCTGTAATGATTTTTTTTTTTTTTTTTTTTTTTTTTACATTTTACCTACCCATGCATAGAGCTATTTCTGAAAACCAGCCCTCCTAATGCAGGTACTAAGTCCTGTGTTTTTCGATTAGTTCCATTTTCACCCAGAACATGCATTCTCATAGTCTACTTTTCAGTATTTAACCTATACTACACTGCCACTTTCTACTGCTCAGATGTATGACCCACCATTAAGAATGTTGTATGTGAGAGATGAAAGGTTGGAAATTAATTCACACTTGTATATTTTGAAATATGTATCAGTTGAGGCAAGTACATATCAGGGAGAGTTTCTATGAAGCAGGATTTGATGCTGAATTCCCACAGCTTTCAATTGCTGCAATTAACCTGTTCAGCACATCTCTGTATTCAGGATGCAGAGATGCCTGTCACAAGGTCAGGTGGTCCTTTCCAGCTCCCGAGTTCAGGCTAGAAAGAATTCTGAGTATGATTACCTATAGGATAAGGATGAGCTGAAGCCTAGGCAAGAATATGAGTCCTGGAAAAAACTGAAAGAGAGAGATACAATGCTCTGCTTCTAGATATAGGCCCTGCAGGTTTCCTGGAAACAGTCACTAACAAGGTGAAAAGAACAGGAAGCAGAATGGAAATATGGAGAAGGAAAAATGCATTAGGAAAATGTGCTCAGCCCCTAAGAACTCCTGGGGAAAGGGAGAGTTTGAAGAACTTTCCTATAGGCAGTGAATGGTGCTGACTCCAAAATTAAATGCTTGGACCTACCATTTACTTCACATCTCCTTTCATTTTGTTACCAGATGACAAGAGCAACAGCTAAACACATGAGCTTCAACAACTATTGCTGTCTTTTCTAAAAGAGTTTACATAGCAGACTAACTTTTACGTATCCAGCTTGAAAATTCTGCCTCTCATTTTCTCTGAAAGTTTTCTAACAGAACTGACCGAATGAAAGAAGTATCAGCTCCTCTAGAGCTATAAAAATAAGTTCTGTGCAGCAGTGAGTTTTTCAATCTTTACATGTAATGAGGAAAGTCACAGGGTAAGATGAAATAGGATGAAAATTAGTACAGAACAGATGAAAATTAGAACTGCGTTTGCTTTCATAAAAAGAAAAAGAAAACACCATAATTCCAATTCCCATACCCTTATCCAGGTTCTTCTGAAGTCTTGCTCAGGCACACTCCCAGGGAAGCCAATCCAATCCAAAGTAATTGTATAAAAAGATGCAAGATGCTGCATAATGACAACTCTATTGGATCAGCCAGTTCCACTTGATTTGAAAATGCAGAAAACTTTCCTTACTTCCTAAAAGCAGAAGGGCTGAGCAGCCTTTCTTTTCTCATGCCAAATCATTCAATAGCAGTTTTCTTGAACACAGTAGAAAAAAAACGTCGTTGCACTCACAAGCTTTGTTACAGTATTTGCTTAAAAAACTGAGGGAGAAATGCCAGAAACGCTTAGGCAAAGCCAGATCCTCAATGAAGTGCTGCTACTGAGAAGAGGCTTGTGTTCTGTGATTGCTTCCTGCAGCAGTCAGGAAGTTGAGGATTGTACCGTCCAAATGGCATAAAATGCAACACAATGGATTTGATAGATGTCTGACATAACAAAGAATAAGTGTATGCATGATTTCCATTACAGTAAGTGAGCACTGCTTTGTATATATCACCCCACAAAAGTTATGAGATAAAACAGATAAATGAAGTATGTGTTTCATAGAAAGTGTTCTGTGTCTGCTTGGCGTAAGCGGGGGGATATCAGAGTGATGAGTTAATATTCTGTGTTTAGGTGCTTACTTGCTTCCCGAGTGACACGGTGGAACACATTCAGGGGCTCATTAAGTTTCCAGCCATTCCTAAATGGCAACAGGTGCTTGAGAAATGTTTCTCTAGCATGTCACAGACAGCTTCATCACTGTCTTGGAAATAATTGACCGCACTTGTGTTTCCTCCATGGCACCAACTGACAATGAGGAGAGAAGGAAAAAGAACAGGAAGAACTCCCAAGACATCCACATGTGCATAGCGAATGGGTCCAGAAAAGTAAGTAATAAAAGATCCTGCTGCATACTCTGAATTCAGACATGAAACCTGCATGCCCATCCAATGTTGCTGTTCATTCCAACTCCAACATCACGTTCAGCCAAGCTCTAACAGGTTCCTGGGAACACTGATTAATTAATTGAAATGGCATTATAAGAAGCTGAAACCTTCCCAGTGATTAGTATTTATTAATCCTTTAATTAGTTTGGCTACACGTTCAGGCATACTGAACTGGATGCCTGGGGAAGCTTCTTCAGCCATGAAGAGAAAGACATAATGTTGCTGGAAAGATCTGGTCCATTGCCTCACATGGCATCTATGCTTTTCACAGGCTCATTTGGCATTTCTAACATGTGCACAGTTACCTAAATATTTCACAACACAGCCTGCCGTTGTGGAGAGATTTATTCACAAGAAAGAAAATTTGTGGTTCAACTAACAGGTTTACAGAAAAAGAGACTTCAGTTCCTTATAAAACAGTCAAAGAGTAAATACCTAAGACCACAAGAATTACATCCAAGAGTTTCCAATCTGTACAATATCTCTGCATCTTGATCTTTTCTTTACATAGAAGTACTAGAAGATACTAAAGGAAATTATTTCATAATTGGGTAACATAGAGTCTTCTCTTACCTCTTTTTTCTGATCTGTCTTGATGCCTGCATATATCCATTCATCAACATCCAACAATTCCAAAGCTGTTCATGATCCTCAGATAACTAGTTTGTTCATTTGAAATCACCTGTGTGATTTGAGCTACTGTATATCAAATGGATACAAACTTTTGCTATTTCTCTAACTTCCAGAAAATATATTGTCCTCATTTCTTGACTACTTAGCTGGTTGAACATAGATTTACGCTATATCCATTCACCTACAAGAATTCATGCCTTTCACAGAATCACAGAATCATTATGGTTGGAAAGGACCTCCAGGGTCATCAAGTCCAACCTTTCTCCTAGCATCT
>JAVSBS010002342.1:50296-71413 GCA_033124195.1 Coracias cyanogaster | reverse complement strand
ACTAACTTTTACCTTTATAATGAGCTGAACTATATTCCAGATCTTGTACACTCCTGAGCTTTACAGAAATCCAGATTTCAACTCTGTGGTTTGGGCTGATTCATACAGATTGTGCTATTAAAATATTTCACATGTGTATGTATATGCACACACTTACATACATTCATACACTCACATATGTATGTGTATACATACACAAACATAAACACACATATACATAATGAAATTGTTCATCAGATTACAGTACCCAAAGACACTTGTTTGAGGAAGTAATATTAAATAGACTTGAAGTGCAAATAACAAAATTACATTCCTCCATAAACTGAAAAACACAACAGAGGGTCTGCAAATCACTTTAACAAATGGAATGATTTTTAAATGTTATAGAAGGATCTGATAACAACTTCTTCGTCCATTTCAGTCACTCCAGAATTTTAACTGTTCACACTGCCTAAAAGCACAGGAAAGATCCCAGTTTCAAAATACTAACTATAAAATCAGATGAAAGAGTAGAGGCTACCACTCTAGGGATACCACTTTCAACAGACACTATTATTTCTTGGTATGTTGCCTAACACTTTCTAAAGCAGAAAACAGGTTGTCACTCTTGCAAAAGATTAATCCTTTTAAAGGGCTCCATTGCACTCATTCGTGACAAAATATGTTGGCTCCAAAACCCTACTTCTGTCTTCCCATTTCTTACTTGAGTAGCTGTACATGCCACAGTACTACCATGACCTTTTCTCATCTAATTGTGGAAGTACTACATTTCACTTCTAAGCACAGCATTTGAATAGTCATAACTGACAATCTATTACTATTGCTGTAGTAGGTCACTGTTTAGCCTTGGAGCAGAGCTAACCTCCACAGACACACACATAATAAACAAAAAGGACCCAGAAAAGCCAGTTCAGAATCACAGCAATCTAAAAATATTTAAATGCCTCTCAAAACTGCATTAAATAATATGAAACACAATGAAATAATTAATGCTTCATTAGAATTAGTATTGTAGATTAATGCATTATGTTCTTTGCTGGGCCTTTCCTGATACAACAGGTCCGAATATGACTTATGAGAAGAATTATTTTTGAAGAAACCAAGGCTGTATACTAACTCCGTCTCATAATGCTCAGGTTGACAGGGCAGGTCATGCTATTACCTCTGCAATACATATGTCACACAACAGCCTTGTCAGGCCATTTCATTTCATGTAAATGATATTCAGGTGAGCAGCTCAATATTGATCTGTTCTTAGAAGATGGATAAGGAGTAACTGGAAGAAGACTAAGAAGTAAAATGTAAGGAAGGAGGGAAGCTACAAGAAGGAAATGTGAATGGGACACAGTAGAGGGAAAAGTATTGAGACGATGTAGAGGGCAGAAACATGGCTTCAGTTGAAAGAAGGGTCCCCCACAACCTCTGGTGGGGTGAATGAGTCCCTGCTAAGCAGGGTGAGAACAGCAGACACAGGGCACCTGGCTGGAGGAGGCACTCTGAGTGAGCACATCATGGGAGCTGCTAGTTCAGGCTGGGGGCATGAATGTTGCATACCGGAATCTTCTGAGGTGAAGTGGAAAGAACACATTAAGCTCCCTTTGGCGTGAACAACACGCTGAGACTATAGAAAGTCTGAACTGTGTACCTCTCATCTATGTTACCTAAATGAGATCAAACCTGAGTGCCTGAGGACTGAGATCCAGGTGCCTGCTGCTAAATCACTACTAGTTTTCCCTCCATGGCAGCCAGCTAATGAGAGTCTGAATCTCAACAGGCTCTTAAGTGCATTTCCTAGTTTATTACCCAAGCGAAGCATACACTGCAGAATGCACACATTGAATGATTCTATGGATTAGATAGCTTTAAACTACTTTGATTACCTTTCCTAATTAAAACTGCATTTCACTGAAGAACTGCATTTACAATGATAATATAGTCTTTGTTTAGTCTGTAATAATTGATGGCTGTTATAATTTCTCAAACAAAAAGACTTAACTTCTTATTTTATTTTATATTTATGTGTGTTCTGGGGTTTTTCTGAGTCACTGAAGGAGCCTGAACACTAGAAAATAGTTGTACTGCTATTGGCTATATAGAATTTTAGCTCTTGGCTCTCTGTCTGGAATACCTGCTAGCTCAACTGGAAGCTGGACTCTGCTCCACTCTGGCAGCAGTGGGTAATTTTCAGAGTTATAAGAAGCAAGAACAATGCTGAAGGCTCCCAAGGGAAACCAAGTAATGCAAAGCAAAAATCTATTTCCTGTATTGTCTCTTCACTTTGCCCCTTCACAAGCTCTCCCATCAGGATCAGCCTTCTACTCTCATGAAAGGCAGCTGAGGGCACAGCATTCACTGTTTGATGTACTGTGGATTCAAAGAGGAAATTCCCCAACTTCAGAAGGCCTCATGCAGCACAGAGTCATTACAGCTCCTGCTGGACCTTTACTTGCAAAGGCAGCCTCAGCTATGCAGCATCCAGGGGAATTTCTTCCCCTGGAAGGAAGAATACAACGGCATTACCTGGTCTATGTCCTTCCAAACATTCCATGTGCCTCTGACAGTTTCATTCCCCTTACAGGTATGTGTGAAAGGGATTCTAGTCAATATTTATTTTCTTCCTAATGAGATGTAATGTACTGTAGTTTGAAGGTTAATATTCATTCAAACATGCAGGATTAACTTGTGATCACTCACAGAGCAGAGCCATTCTTTGTTAGTCTCACCAGCTGCAACTGGGCAAGCTTTCAATGCAAGAAGTGTGCCCTGGCTGGAAGGGGAGGTGGGTTAGTCTAATACTGCTTCTCATGTTAATTAGTGTCATCGTTTCTATGCTTTTTTAAAATACAAAATGATCATACAGCAAATGTGTACAGGCCTTGGGCTGTTAAATTGTACTGCCTTGGGCTCATCCTAGAATGCCCAAGTGCTGCTGGTAACATCTGTGTGACACTGTTTATCACAAATCCAACAGAGAAGAAAAGGAAAATGGAACATTTTCAACCCATACCTTTTGTCCTGGCCGTCCAGATTCACCAGGTTCACCCTAAAAGAAAAGAGATGAAAGACATGAAATCTGACAAAATGAGTTAAAAATAGAGCTGGGGAAAAGCATAACATTAGTAGTACCTGAAATGCCTGTGACTCTAGAAAGCAACACAGACCAACCACCCCTCTTTCTCCCTGTACCACTGCTTTAAAACTAAATTACCTTAATTCCTGCAGCAGAAGAACCGGGGTCACCCTGATACAAAATCCAAAAGAAATCATCAAATGTATTATGTATACAGTTTTTAATGAAACATATAACAAAACATGCAAAAGTATAGCAAGACGATACAGCAAAATAACTATATAATAAGATTACCTGTTCCCTATGCTACTACATAGGAATTTACCCAATGAATTAAATCAGCATGATTCAGAAAAGAAGCAGTATTGTTTTCAAGAACACGCAGAGAGATTTAGTTTCACTCATCCAAACTGCATAATAGTTAACCTCAAGTTTCACAACTAATAATGTAGATGTAATAATTGCAGATTTTGTATATTTGTACTTCATAAAGCCAGAAGATGGGACCTACTTTGACATCTCCAAATTGCTGATATACATTAAACTAATTTACTGCCATTTACAAAGCATATGAGCAATATTTTTTACTTAATTCTGCAGATGACAAGTGTCAGGTCTCAACTGACAAAGCTTTTGTGCTAATGAAGGTTTGCCTTGAAAAAAAACCCCAGTGACCTATGTGTTTATCCCCATCAGGACAGGTCATAGCTCTGTTTCCCCAGCTCTTCAGCATATTTAAACTGATAGTTTAATGAAGTTCAATGTTATACTTCACAGGATGAGAGAACTATAGTAATTTATGTATTCAGGAAAGATCTTCGTTCTGAGGAGGCATCTAGCATTCAAAAAATATTTGCCTGCGTTTTGCTGGGTTGGCCAGATTTGATAGGCAGTGATATGCACGAGGGCAGAGGATCAGTGAGTGACCTGGCCAAGGAAGCTTTCAGCTCTCTCAGTTTTGTACAATTGTCACAGGATTCTTAACATTCTTGTATACTCCACTTGCCATATTTTTTTTCTTAAATGACATGCCAAACAAAATTTAAAAAAAAACAAAATTAATGAAAATTTCACTAGTCAAACTACGGACTGTTGAAGATGGCTAGAGTGCTTATGTTTGGAGAACAGTCTCATCATCTGTTATTCAAAATAAATTTGCTCATTGAAAGTAACAGATTGCTTCAGCAACTTCAAGCTCCCCAACAGCTTGACAGTGGTTTCCATAGGTAGCATAGGAGCCAGTACTGTAATCCTCTTTGAAGATGTATAAGCAGAGTATAAACGCTTAATATTCTTTGTATTCAAATATAAATAGGATATATCCATTCCTGGTGGTTCAGCAAAGCTACAGGAAGTGTTCTGTGAATGCCATAGTTTTAAAGTTGGTTTGGGTATGGGGATTTTTGGTAATAGTCCCATAAAATTAAATGGTATCAGATAACATGCTAATTACTCTTTGAAGAATAGGAATAGATTTCCTCTGCACAGTTACTGCAGCTTGCTCTTGTGTGAAGAAAACACAAAAATCAGTATTATGAAGGGTTGGATCCATGTCTGGAAACCTGAGCTGCCTCATTTTGATAGACATGCATGAGTGATACTGCTGATATCCCTTACAAGCATGTACAACTGCAAGGTCCAAGGACTTTTTATAGCTATAACGTGTCAAAGCAACTGGTAAGAGACATTCAACAGTTAAACATTTTAAAGGATAATAACGGATATGTGGAAGATAAGACACAAAGTATTTATAATCCACCTTCATGCAAGAATGAAAATTAATTTGAGATTAAAGAAAAAATTGTGGTACAGCATGTTCTCAGTTCTCCGATGAGTCAGACAGTTTGGAAATGAAGAAACTTTAGCAGGGAAACATGCACACAGAAGGAGGATACTTGGTAGTTTCTAGGGACCGAGGCTATTGCCACTGACACTGTCTTCAACCTCTTAAATTCAACAAAGGTGGTTTCTTTCTTAAGTCACAAATCCAGAACTAAGCACCCAAGTCCTTATTTCTGAGAGCCACTAGGTAAAGCAGTTCAGAAAACAGAGCTACATTAATTGCTCAAGCAGGAACCCATTTCTAAACCAAGTCTGAAATTGTTGTCACTTGATCTCTCTCTCACCATATAAAGAAAAATTTAGTATTTATGTCACAGAAATATTAATTTTTTAAAGAAATGTTTTAAAGTTTTCTGAATTATGAATTAAATCTCTTAAGCATATATGTAACATTATGATCTAGTGCAATATCTCTGCATTTATTCACACAAAATTAATGTCTTGTTTACTGAGCCTGAAAGGCTTGTACAAGTATGTGGTTGAACATCTGAGAACTGAATGGATACTAGCCTTATCTCATCTCTGAATACATCCAGCAGCTCTCTTAGAAACGGCTTTTAAAAAGTGAGCCTTATTAAGTCTTACACTCCTCCCCACGAGTGTTCAGCAGGCACAAACTTTTAGTACTCATCTGGTAGTGAAGTTCTGTAACGTAATACGTGCCCCAAACTTTTCAGACCTACCCAAACACAAGGCACAGGTTGTGTAGTAGGGAAAAACTATAACAGAAGGTATATATAAACATAATGCATCAATAAGGCTGTCTCTGAAATTTTATGGAACTTGATTTCATCTGTATCTTTTAAGAAAACTGACACTTTTTTATGTTGAGCTTCTGCCCAACAGAAAGCACGCAGTGGAAAACACAAAAGAATTATGGTATGGTTTATAATCAAGTTAAGTTTAACTGCCTCCTCAAGATGATTATGACCCCAGTAGGGAAAGTGCAAACACAATACAGAAAAAATCTGCAAATTAAAAAATATAGAAAAAAAGCCAAGGCCAGTTTCTGAACATGTTAATTAAATGTGGCTGCCATAGTTATTCTGATTTCCTCTAACACTTATGTGGTTAGTGACTGCTGTGCAAATTCATGCTGGAATTATACATAATGATCATACAGCAAAAACTTCCCCCTGTGCTGAAGAACAGGGAAGAATACAGTCCTTATTGAGTAGTACAAGTTTAACGCTCACTCCTAAATTATGTGTCAAAAAACACCCTCTTAAGATCCCTGCAAGGTGCTATTTGCAGAGCTATCTATCAGAAACTTTAAGGTGCAGCTCTTCTGTAAGATCTGGATCTTTTTTTAGTGTGGCAGGTCATCTTGTAGGCAGTGAAAATGCAGAAAAATTAATGAATGTCAACTAAGTCACTGTTCTGCCCACTGTGCTGTAAAAATTCATGCAGTGGATTCTAGCCTGTTATGGTGAAAGGAATGTACTCCAAACACACAGCATATATTCCCACATCACCACCCCACCTCTGAAACTTATATGAAACCTGAAAGAGATGGGAGACTTTTATATTATGGAGAACATGTCTTATGAGGAGCAGCTGAGGGAACTGGGACTGTTTAGTCTAGAAAAGGTAAGGCTGAGGGAAGACCCTATTACTCTCTACAACTACCTGAAAGGAGGTTGTAGAGGTGGCTGTTGGTCTCTTCTCCCAAGTAACTAGCAAGAGGACAAGAGGAAATGGCCTTAAATTGCACCTGGGGAGGTTTACATTGGATATGAAGAAGAATTTATTTACTGAAAGAGTGATTAAGCACGGGAACAGGCTGCCCAGGGAAGTGGTGGAATCACCATCCCTGAAGGTTTTCAAAAAATCTGTAGACATTGCCATGACCATTAAAAAGTGTCCTGAAGCGCCGTGTTGGGTTGATGGTCGAACTTGATGATCTTAGAGGTCTTTTTCAACCTTAATGATTCCCTGATTGTATGGGAATTCCTTCAGATACAACAATGTAAGAAGTCTCTTATGACCTACACTTTCCACAAGTCGATTCCAAACTATTGAAAGCTCACACAGAAATACTTAAAACACTATACTTGAGGAGAAAGGATTTCCTGCTCAAAGAAGGAAAGAACTTTTTCTTCCCTTAAAAGCAATCCCAATCAGGGAGATGTGCGCACTGTGGACAGCTGCGGGCATTCTGGTGGATGCAAGATTGCTCTCACAACGGATAAAGTAGAAAAGCAACAAGTGAAGCTGCACTAGTCTTCCCAGAGAGATTATAAACTTCCCATTTACTGGTTGTGGAACTGTCTATCTGAACAACAGTCTCATACTTGCTAAGAGATTATATTCTTGAATCACACGAAAGTGGATCAAGATGATGTTACTGACATATATTGTGTAACTCTCTAAATAAGGTTAAAACTTTCATCTGGGTTAATAAGTATGACTGCAGATGAAGTATTATTTAAATGAACTCTGGGAATCATCTTGACTATTCTTAAATCTATTTTTAATTGCTGATTTTCGGATATGCCCCATAAAATCCTCGTGTTCTTGAAAGCATAGCTTTACAGTATCCAAATGATAGGACCTGAGAGATTTACATGCAGCTTGATAAATCTGTCATAAATTTCTCCTTGCACTAAACCAATGTGAGTTGGTTAAGCAATTATACATGCTGGGGTACAAGATGAAATTTTTATGCTTCTGCCCAAGTATAGTCACTAAAATGAATATTGTTAGGAGCATATGAGTTCCAAAGTAATGGTCAGAAGAGATCCTTATGACTGATCCTTCTTCCTGTGCAACATAGGCTTTGTTCTGATTGCTGAAGACCATTACTTGTGTAAGTAAACCGGATTTAAAAACTCAACTTAAAACTTTTGGTTTTTTGCAGTGATACAGGGTGAGTTTCACATAAAATAAATCAAATTTTGACAACATTACTCTTTAGTGACTTCTATGACATGCTGGTACTTTGGAAGAACCAACAAACAAGGTATTAAGGTGAGGTTATTGCTGATATCATCTGGCATAAAGATTTAAAATGGAGTTTTCATCTTCAACTCTCAATTGTCCAGCTGTCAATTTGGAGGGAAGTTACTTATCATGATATCATATTTTAGGTCCCATATTGGTTTGGTCCTGCCTTCTGTGGGGAACATAGAAGGGAAAACATAAAAGGATGTATTAGAAATGGCTATAACTCAGCAGACCTAATTCCAACAGTCCGGGGATGTGATGGAAATTTCTCTGTGATGCAAATTTCAGCAATGAGGAGTGCTAATTAGCGACATGCTGATGTATCCTGTCATAAAGCTGCTGCTGTATAAAGTCAGAAATTTTATGCTTAGTTGGATAAAACAGTGACATTTTTTCTGCTGTTCATAAAAATGAGCTCAGTTGAATCACTCAGTATCTTTTTTAAAAAACAATTTAAAGTGTATTTTAAAAAATGAAATTATTATTTTAATTAATTGCTTAGACTGTAAACATGCCTAAACCATGCATTTTCTTCTGTAATAAGAAGTGTACCTTTTCTCCTGTGTCACCCTTTGGTCCATTTTCTCCAGCATCACCCTATAATTAAAATACATACTTTATTTTAATGATTTGATGTAAGCACGCAGCATGCAGAGAAAAGTCAGCATTCCATTATGATTAGCAAGCTAATTTTCTTAATCAGGTACTCAACCTCTCTATGACATGGTCAGAAAGCATGATTTATATAGCTGCTCTGTCTTACACAATCTTCACTATAACTGTAATCCCTTTCACAGATCCTCAGAAAAAAACCCCACAAACTATCAAATAACTACCTGTCGGTATACTCTGCAGATTTCTCGGGTTCACTGTGGTTTAGCAATGGAGGAATTATTTCATGATGATTCAGTATTTTAAATTACCAGTACATATGGTTTTTTCCAATACTGATAGGTTTACCTAACTGCCTCTAATCAAATTTAGGTGACAGTTACACAATTTCAATACTTTTAATTAGGATTCTCAAGTAATTTATGGTATATATTATCTGAGTCTGAAGCCCTTCATGAATGATTCACAAACTAGAAAAACTTCACTGAATGCCACTCCTCCAAGAAGCCACCAAAATGATTGTTATCTCTACATAAATTCTATGCATTGTTTACTGTTTAAAAAGTGATGTTCAGATAACAATTTTTCATGGCTACGTAGACATTTTCTACTTTAAAAACAACTTTGTAAAGAAACTTTTCAAAAGACTTATCTATAAAAAGACCCAAATTCAATTTATAGTCATATAGACATATGATAAGTCTAGACTACACTAAAAGGTCTTTGTTTTATGTGAGATTTTAGGCCAAAGATTTCTGTGGGATTTGAGGTTCATATAAAGTGCAAGAAATATTTAAAATGCCAAAAATATTGATAAATGTTGAGTTTATGTGGGCTAAAAAACAGTGCCGTACGTCTTGGTCAGATAATCAGTAGTACAATTAAAATAACAATGTTTATTCAGTATCTGTCATATCGCTCTGAAAATCTGAAGGTAAAATTCCATTTGAAGGACTTAAAACAGAGACCGTTTTGTGTATTACAGTCAATGACACTATGGGAACTAGCTAACAATCTAGCAGCACTTTAATTAAGGACTTAATGAAACATAGAAACACAAAACAGTAACTGCTAGGAATGTCATCCCAAGTTCATTCTACATGATAAAGCATATTGAGGGCATTTATAATTACATTTTTTAGGAAAAAACAAGGCATTATTATGGAAAATATCATGATTTTAAGTAACAGAAACTCAGTATATGTTAAAATTTATGGTTATTCCTTTTGTGTCTGAAAACAAACAAAGGATTACTGATGTTCTTCAACAAATGTAATTTTAACCAAAGTGAAAAAAAAAATCTCCTGAAAAGAGATTCCCAGTTACATATTTCTACATGTGGGGTATACACTTTCAAGATTCCCCTGGATTATTTTTATGATGTGCTTTTGAAAATGTGAAATGAATTGCCTTTGCAAAGCATTCTTCCAGCTGCCGTTACATGGATTTACACAGATCTGGAAGTGAAATTCAATTGCAGCTGCAAAGACCTGGGTAAACATTTCTCAAGAGCAAATTGCACCTGAATACAAGCAACTTACTTTTTAAAAACATGTCTCACTGTACCCACAGATGAGGCTGCGTACAGATTCCTACTCAAAATAAGGCTTACATAATTTCTCAAACCGCCCTTGTACAGACACAGAAGCTTGACTCTGAGTGTGTACTCTCACATAAGTGATCCTACTGGCCACTCTCCCTGGAAGAGCAGAATGACACCCGTATTTTGCAGTGCAGAGCTTGTTGGGCCCCCTCGTCTTGTCTTGGTATGACTTTGGGCATCAGAGTAGTACCTCCTCACTGCAAGTCAGAGCATGGTTAGCGTACCATTTGTTCTGCTGGTACCTCTCTGACTGTCTATAGCCTGAGATCATTGGAGCAGATTCCCTTGCTATTACTTAAACTGATCCAAGCAAGAATGGAAGACTCCACTTTTAGTACGTAGAGAACTGGTTACCCAGATATCATTCAGAGGCCATGTAGTTATCACTCTTGTTACCTAATAGTTTCATTCTGCACAGGTGACGGAGCACTGAAACCAAGTTATGAGAAATGTGTGGATCTCTCATTTATTCAGACAGGCTCATCTCTTCCTGAGACTAATCATAGGTAGGATTAGTTACACAGTTGCTCAACTGTGCAGACTTTAACACATGACTGCTGCTCTCTGCGACTAATCCACTGCAGTAATCGCAGATCAGTAACTTCCATTAGTAGGTATTATTTGACAGTCATAAAGGCTGCACAATGCTGCTCAAGTTCTAGGTGGTAGCTGTATTTATTTCTTTTCAAACTCAGAGTCAGCGCACTGGCAGTTCTCCAAGGAGTCCTCCACAAAGGAAGTGAAACATGTCTCACCTTTTCTCCTCTTTCTCCAGGGTCACCCTAATGAAAATAAGAAGGAGCAAAGAAGTTGTAAGTTACTAACACAAGCAAAAATCAAAGTATTAGTACTACTATCATTAGTAATTACTTACTATTATTAGTCAATTACTAAATTAGTCAGTTACTAACAATTACATCACTACTGATGGCATTGTCTCAGATGATCGAATCCAACAGGAAAATCTTCAATAATGAAAAAAACATGTACATTTAATAGAACTCAACAGACAAAATATCTTCAACATATTTTTAAAAGCTTAATGATTTGCATGTACATACTTCCCCCTCCCATTTCAACCTAGATTAAACCTGACAAATAGTCATATGTCCTTCTGAGGTGGCCTGTCAGGATCTAGGTGACTCTTACAGTTGGTTGTCCTTATTTTGGGAATGAACAAAGGAAAAACCCAAGGCTGAATTTGAGGGGAAAGTCTTATGATTCTGTTAATGTCTTAGAAGGCTCTTCAGGAGAGACAAAATGCCTTAAGTGGCTTGAATTAATTCATAATTGGTTCCAAGCAAAGAGTCTTCAGTGCTCCTTACGTTCTCTATAACAAAAACTTTGCTTATAGACATTATATTTCAAAATTAAAACTTGCTTGTGAAACCAGCTCCATGGCAAAAGCACTTTTGCACACCAGTCTGACCCTGACAGCTCATCTCTGCATTTCTGACTCAGAACTGCACTCTGGCTCTTCTTTACCCTTTGTGATGGCTCATTGTCGCTAGGCAACTCAAAGACTACAGCTGTGAATACGAATTAAGCATCAACTGCCATAATTTGGCTGCTTCTGTACACAAAGTAAGAAAAGGTCATGCTCTCAAACAGTTTGTTTTCATTCTTGATGGACAAGCAGTCAGTCAGTAAATGTAAAAAGCCCTCCCTGCGTGTCTGTCAGCATCAGTGTGATGCACAGAATCAGCTGAGGAGCACATGTGCACCAAAGACACACACTTGCAGCTGATGGGATTAGAATTTAGCATTACCCGTTCCAAGAGGCCCACAGTTCCCATCGTCTTGAACATATTGAGCTTTCTTTTAAATGAAGTTGTCATAAGCTTTATGCTGTATTTCACTTGTTCAATATTAAAACAGCAGAACAGATTATTTAACAATAAGCCCAAAGAGACATTCTGATGTAACAAATACAGGCCGACACATGCGCGTAATGAGGCTTGTTGCTAAATTCCATAATAGCAGGATCAGCACTCAAGACTTAACCCTGACATTTCTCAAAGAATTGACTACAGTGGTTCTTGAAAAGAAGCCTGAAACACATTGTAAGGAGCATAAACAAAGCCTTTCTAAAAAGGTCCGCAAATTCCCAAACACTTGCAGGCATATTGCATTCACTTGGCAGTGGCTGCATATGCGTCAGTGCCACTGACTGGCATGATACATGCACAGCAGAAGAATATGCTTCTTTATGGTGAAATGTGTAAAGCCCCTTACAGCACTGATCACTGGAGGGAGCAGATCATTAAAAGCCAGTCAGAATACAAACACAAGTTGGAAAGCGTGACTGTCATCCATACATGCACTCAACGTACTATGTGCTTCTGGATTTAATCCGTTTTCAATACCGACCTTAAGCCCTGTTGCTCCCTTCTCTCCTGCGATGCCAGGCAAACCAGGTTCACCCTATAGGCAAAGAAAACAAAAAGTGGGGTCAAGAAAGACATGGTGAAGTATATTAACAGTATCTCCCCTCCTGTCTCATATTGGGTAAGAAATGATAAAATTTTTAAAAGACTCTGTGAATGTATACTCCACAGCTAGGCACCAAAATGCCTTATTTCATCAGTTAGGGTAGATTAACTCTAATTAACTCCCATATAGATAAGAAGTAATTCTACTGAATGCAGTGGAAATACACAGATGTCAAACTAAACAGAAAACTGAACTGCGACTTCCAATTCTGAAAAGCTGGCCACTTCAAAGATTAACAATGCTTTCCTCTTCTCTACAACTTAGAAATACTGCAAGAAAGGCTTATTTTCAATGATCTTGACATTTGTGCTTCTGGTCTCATAGGGAAGGCAGATAATGAAGAAAAATGAGAAGGGCTCATTCCAGAAATGGAAGAGTTTGGAAGAAGACATAGCTTTTGAATTTTTAAAATATACCTTACTTGTCTATTTTTTATACTCTTATACCACTGGCTGAGAATTAGATTTCAAAGATTTAAAAATTTTTGGCATTACATCAGTGTTCCAAATTTGGGTTATATTTAATGGATAGTGTATATATTCTTTCACAGTTCAAGGAAACATAAATAATTTTCATAAGTCAATAAACAACAAATACTTACAAACCTTTTTCCCCCAAAATTTAAAAACAAAACCCCCAAACAAACAAACACAAAAACCCCAAACAAACAAACACAAAAAACCCAAACAAACACACACAAAAACCCCAAACAAACCCTTAAAGACATATTTCCCAGATTTATGGAAAAAAAACCCAACAGGTATTATTTCTTTTAGGTAAATACTATTTCTTTTAGGTAAAATAATGAGCCAGCCCTTTGTCAAGGCCCCTTTGTACTACAGTAGCTGTAAGGCTGATATAGTAGCACAGGCATTTGATATATGAGTGGTCAGGATTTGAAGCTGTTGGAGATTAGGCGAAAGTGTCCTAAAGGATTGACCTAAAAGGCACTTGAAGAAAACTGCCAGTTGACAAAATGAAGCAGAGGGGACCAATGAATATGCAGTTGCTTCTTCTCATCCCCACACCTCAAACAAGTTTGTTTCTGTCCCCTTCATTTTAAAACAGCTGCTGTCGGCTGACACTTTCAGGGGCTTAAATCTCTAATCAAAGGGTTGAAGTCCCAGCTTGCACTTTCCTCCCAGGTTTACATATCAGTGCTATGAATGCAGAGAGCTACTACTGTGACAAAAAAAGAGGCTGCAAAAATGGGACAAAAGAATTATCTTATTTTCTTTGGAAAAAAGTGAAAACCTCAGGCTGTCACATAGTCATAGTAAATCCCTATCCATACCAACACTCTCATTTCTGACCTATATGTGACTTTCCTATGGCCAACACTACACTTCTGGCACTGAAAGTACTGAAGGCATTTGCATAGCAGTAATTAGCTCTGGGAATGGGAAAGACTGAAGGCAAACCTAGAAGGACAGCACAAAAATGACCTTGTGCCTTTATGTTTTTGAAATGATTATCCTTCTGTTTCTAATGGTCAGAAGAACAGGGGCTAAAATAATTTTCTCTCATACCTACAATATTCTTTTCCCTATTTTAGAACCCTATTTTCTTGTCCATACAAGGAATCCGGGAGTAATAAGATAAAATAAAAATGTACAGCACATAAGCTACTCTATATCCTACCCCTGGTGAACATTGCCAGCGCACAGCAAGACCAGTTTTGTGCCAGGGAGCCTTCCTTTTTGCCACTACATGTCTTGTATGTCTAGTAGGCATAGTAGTCTTGCTTTATATGTAGATATTTTAACAATTCCATTAAAGCCTAACATGAAAAACCAACAACAACAAAAATCAAATTCTCAACCAAACCACAAAATCCCCAAATCCTCCCTACCCTCAACCAACCCCCCAAAAGAGCAAATCTTTGACAGGTTTCCCATCAGTTAGGAAATTCCAGAGGTAGTTACAAGGTGGAACAGCAGCTAACATATAGAAGGCAAGTAGACGGATAGCTCTTCCCTTGATATATTCTAAAATACTGTGTTGTTTTAGGAATATTGGTTCCCAAAGATGATTTTGATTCTTGGTATGAAAAGACTTTAAAATACTTCTCTTGGGAAGTATAGTTAATAACTTTCCTTCCACTTACATTTATTTATTTATTTATCAATCAAAGCTTATATTAAAACCAGAGTGCAAAGGGCTGTATGAGTACGCTTCAGCCCCACAGGCTAGTGTTTTGGAGATGAACAAAAAGCATAGCTGCCCTTTTAAAAGGCTGAAGATGGTTACACTGCTGCTCAAGGAGTGAGGCATGCAAGGGAAAACTAGACAGTCAACAATGTCAGCTGATGCAATAATTTCAATCAGACTCCTTTTAACCAGTCTGTCTTTAATAGCAGTGACAGCAAAGGTGTTAGACTGCATCCAAATTTTTCAGGTCCAGGTTGCTGAATTCATGAATGATCACAGAATGATGGAAAAATAAATTTCCAGCAAATATGCTGTCATGCTTTCACTTACCCAAAATCAAGCAGCTTAATTCAGCAGGAGTGTAAGTGTTCTGGTAATTTATTTGATGACCACTTATACAGAAGACTACTGCGGACACAGTGGGATTTTTTTGCTGTTGTTCATATGTTATAGAGAGATTGCAGGGTCCCCATCAGTGGAATAATGATGGTTCACTTTCAAAGAGATACATTGCAATGTTGTATTTGCTGTCAATAACAGGACCTAGCTTGTGGATGGGGAGCTTCCATTAACAGCAATGAATTTCCACATGTTAACCCCAGATGCTGTGACGGTAGGGTCAGGCACTTTGGTTCCTCTAACGAAGTTACTGCCACTACTGCAATGAATTAGGAAGAAGACTGTTCCATCAGCAAACTGCAATGTCAAGGCATGACTGAATGTGTTACATAGAAGATCACCATTCAAAACCTTCTACAATTTCCAGAACTGGCTTCAAAAAAATGCTCTGAGACCTAGAAACATTTGCATTTTTTTTCCAGTTAATATCAATTACAAGGACAAACAAAATGCTAACATGCCAAGAACGCACCCAACCCAGCCATCAAGTTCAGGACTTTCAGATAACCCAAGAAATAACCAGAAAGATTCTAGAAGGATTGAGAGTTTGCAATAGGACAAGGGGTAATGGCTTTAAACTGGAAGAGGGTAGATGTAGACTTAGATTAGAAATTAGGAAGAAGTTTTTCATTATGAGGGTGGCAAGTCACCGGAATAGGTTGTCCAGGGAGGTTGTAGATGCCCCAACACTGGACGTGACTAGGTTGTATGGGACTTTGAGCAACTAGATGATTGGAACTGGATGATCTTTAAGGTCCCTTCCAACTCAAACCATTCTATGATTCTTTCATTCTAAGGATGTTTCTTTGGACCACACACCAGAACACTTCGGCTCAAGTCCTGGCACTTTCAAGCCTGTATTAACTGTATAACTCTATTAGCATTGACAGACTGTCTCTGTCTTTCCTCTATTTGGGCAAAGAACATCCTTCAGCACCCTGCTCAATAAACAGATGTAGTAAAATCCTCAGATACTCTCATAGTAGGGGCAATCTTAATACTTGCATTGAAGTGAATCTGAATTTTCTGAGCACTCAAATGTGTAGAGCACTGCTTGGCCTCTGCTCCTAATATGAGAAAAATATGTCAATACAAACTCATATAATCTAGGTCAGAACAGGTCTGAAAATGTATAACCCACTAGAGTCCATATCAAAGAAGTGAAGGCAGTTGAAAGCATGCTCCTCTTTACTGGAGTGCTCTGTGCCCTGGAGGCATATACCTTCAGATCCAGAATTAATCAGCTAAAAATAACGTGGCTGGAGGCCCCAGCTTTTCTTGTTTGTAACTGAAAAACAGCCGGGAGGCTGCTGTTCTTAAATAGGTTTAGTTTTGGTGAGATGCATAACTCTGTCTACACCAGCTGGTTGATATCCCACCTCACCCTGAGAAGAAAGGCTGTCAGTATCGCTATATTTTTCAGTCACTAGAATGTAATCAATTTTAAGGATAAGGAAATACAAGAGGCCCCCAAACCTAATCCAGTCTAATTTTAGTCTAAAATACATAAACGAGGACAGAAGGGAAAAAAGTGGTTTCTCAGACATGTTACTGTGATTTCCATTTCAAACCAGGGTTGAATTACCTCCTTTCAATTTGCTTTTCACCCCCCTCAAAAGTAATGTAAAATTGTTTGTTTAAGGACTGGAAATCTTTCCTAGCCCACTCACCAGCTGAAATTAAGTGGAAAGACTCTTCAACAAGATTCAGCTGGCCTGCAAACCTGTCTTAAGAATTTGGGAACTACATATAACAATGTTTCCTACCTTTATACTACTTTATTTGAAAAAAATGCTAGTACATGCATACCTTTCCTCATTTCTCTAAAGAAATGCAACAATACTACTTTCAAAATGTGTCCCTTACTACTACAGTATACACTGATGGTGAAATACACATAAACAAGAGTAATAAGAAGCATGAAGAAAGCAGTAAGAAATGCTCACACTCAGACTCTTAAGTCAACTAATAAGAAGGGAAATTCTTCTGAGGTTTATCAAATTGCTATTGTCGAACTACTGAAGCAATCTGAAACAAAGGGATCTATCCTGACCACGCATTCTGTTCTCAATATATCCTTACAAAAACCCCCAAAATACCAAGTGCTATGTACGAAAAAAACATTCAATGGAAATACAGAGCAAAGAGGTCATACAGCCCAGACAGATTCCCATTTAAAACAAAGAGAATTAGCTGCACAGACTCCAGATTCTAGGTTCCTTCAGGCCAAATGCAATCCTTGCTTAGAGAACCTCCCCTTTTCTCCTGTGCTGTTGCTGCAGTCGCTGGGAGTCCTTATCAAAGCAGTACCATTTAATGAATACCAGAATATGTATTCTATATTTGCACAGCTGAACTTCTCAAGAGCTCCTTTGTGGCCATTTCAACATGATTAATATAGGGATCTGATATCTCCAGATCACTGCAACGTCGTATCTCCATGCAAGTATAGTCCTTTTTTCTACTATTCAAGTGCCTGAGGACCTCTCACCAGGGAGGAAGAAAGGGAAGGTTATCTCCTGTAACATCTTGCTAGAAAGCAACCTGCTACAAATAGATTGCACAACAGTCTGCAAAGGAAAGGGAGCCCTCAGAAAGACTCTCTTTGAGATCTCAGAAGGTTCCTGTCCATCCCAGGGACAGCATGCTCTCTAGCCAGATATGATTAGGCAGCTCCTTTCCACTTAATGTTCTCAGCAAGAGAAGCAGAGTATGGCTGTATTTTCCCAAATGATAGAACAAAGAAAGAATGTAAATGCACATGCAAGACTATCTGTTTCATGGGATTTGGCCTAAAATGTGTGAAGTTTTTATGGTAATGATTTGCTACAACTCTTAATACAAGAGAAATCTACTAGTTAACAGTCCTGCAAAATCACGTGGGTCATGTAGAATTATACTTACTCTCTAATACCTAGAGACTGTCTAAGAGAAGTGATTCATACATTAAGGATTAGAAAATTGTTCTAAGTGCACTCAGAATTTATGATCTCATTCCCAGACCTATTGGTCAAACTTGTCAATCACTTCCCATAATCCAGTATTTTAAATAAAGAAGAGATGAAGGGAAAGGAAAAGAAAAATTGAAGAGACACCCAGAAGATGGAGACCATAGAACTCTGTCTTATTCAACTGTGTAAGGAGAGAGCAAAGCTAATTCACTGCTGACATTCATCAGCTGAAAAATGTTTCATTGGCCAGATGAGGAAAGCATGCACACACACTCTTAATTTTAAGCAAGGATCTTAACACTCACTACCTTTTAAACTAAGGAAAAATATTAGCTTGGAATTTAGTGCACTGCGCGTGCTTCTGTTTGATAGAGAAAGCTCACTGATTAAAACCTACCAAGACAGTAAGGCTTTTGTAAAGCCTTTTAACTACATAAAATTTAAAAAGGGATGACTTGCATCTCACATTCAAGTCGAGTTTAACTATTCTGCAAATCAATACGAATCTGGATGAGGAATGCCAGGAGTGCCAGCAGCCAGCTCATAGTACAACTCAACTTTTAAAAATTACTACTCTGGTCTTCATTCAACAGTATCTTATGTGTCACACTGCACTAATAATTTTTTTTTTTCACAGAAACTGGAAGAATGGACCTTTTGGTAGCAAAATATTAGTCTGGGAGTCCTAGGCTGTGCTATACTTTCTAACTTTAGATAAACACTGTTTTAGGATTATTTTATTTCTACTTTTCATTCCACGCTAGCAGAATTAGTTACCTATTTATTAAAAGAGGTAGCGACATTCAAATTTCATCTGCTTAGTATTATATGAAAATAATGCATTTTCTACACATACAAAAGTGTTTACTAGTCACTATCAACTAACAATTGCGAAAATGAACAAAAGAACGTGACCACATTTCATTTTAACTGTATGGTTTTTGTCCTGGTATCTAGATTTGACTTTAGTAATTTACTCTTTTCTTAAAGGTCAGAAGTAAAATTGTCCAGCTGTACTAAAGATACACTAACATCTTTATTGGAGTGCTACTAATTTAAGAATATCTTCAAAGTTTTACATGCCATAAATATTGAAATAAATCAAATAAACATAAAACCATAAATTGAAAAAGTTAGGAGCTGTTTTTAAAGCACAATTTAAAGTCGATAAACAGCATTTAAAGACGTGTTTGTGTTTTCCCTTAATTAAAGGCAATTGCATATTTCTATTGGTCCGCATGAAACATGACTTCAGGTAAGTCCATGTGGTCTCGTAAAAATAGACATACAACAATCTTGCCAATGCAGCTTTAAAAAAATTCCACATCTCCCAAAATGACACTTTAATACTCAGATAAGTTTCACACATTTGACTTATTTCATCAACATCCATATCTTGTGCTCATCTGAGTGAAGATTTCTGGCTAGAGTTCAATGCAGTTTGCCAACTTCACCCTGTCCAGTCTTCTTACCTCTTCCTGCATATCCAGAGAAAATCATGCTACAAAGAGTGTCTTCACTGGCTTTTCACTCATACTTTGGGCACAAAAATTACTTGAATAATGTACAGCAATAGCATCTATATTGGCAAGTTATGTCCCCCATTCATGTTGCCATTGAAAGCAGCTATAAAAAGTGAAGGAAAAAATGTCTTAATGTAAACTTATTTAATAATATTTTCTCGTGTGCTATATAAATAGCTAATTCTAAATATTTTTTCTTTTGCTGTTCCACAGTACTTCTAATTCTTTGAATATTTTAAAAACAGGTTACTGGCATTATCACTAAAATGAAATAACTGATTATTACATAATTTCTTATAACTACGGTGAAAACACAGGTCTAATGCTGTATATTATGCTATTAAAACCAGTAAATTCTTCTTGTTAGGAAAGAAGAATCAAAACAAAGTTATTTTAAACATCTTTTAATCCTATGGCTCATGGGGAGGGAGGCAGAAGAAAGGATTGTATAATATGATCCTTATATGCTACCATCTATTGCTGCTTAAACACGGTGAATATCCTAAAATATATTTTTCTTTTGGTAATCATTGCAAGTGCTTTTAAAGTTCACTAGGAATCTTGGTGCTTGTGAGAACAACAGATGGATAATACTGTTTACAGTCAGGGAGGGAAATTATTTAAACTTCACCACCTAGATTTGCCAACAAACCTTAGCAATGCTGTGAAACAACCCTGCTGCTTTACTGCGACCTCTCCTTATGGAGGGCTGTTCTGAATTGTGAGTTAACTTGGTGATGGCACTGAAAGATGACACTGACTTGCCTGACTGTTTGCATCATGGGACTGAGTTAACAGAAAGTAAAAAAAAAAAATTGGCAGAAAAGCTTAGTTTGTAAATATACTGTCTGAAGTTGCGCACCACTAACATGCACTTCTCTCTGGAACCTATCAGTCATCATCATATCTGAACATCAGACTTTCAACTTCATTAATTACATTTGCTGCCTGCTCAAGTAAAACTAGAAAAAATTACTTCAGAGCACAAAGCAGATCGTGCAGTCTTTTCCACAAAGCCCATTTTAAAACACAGCTCTGGATGGAAGGTTGCATATTGCTCATGTGAACGAGACTTAAGTAGCTTTTATCAACCACATAAATAACGGCAGTGCTGACAAAGTCAGTGAACTCACCACTTGTCCATCTCTCCCTGGAACACCAGGCACTCCGACAGAACCCTGGTGGAAAACAGATGCTGGTGTTTAGCAAATTAAACAGGTCATGAAACCTTTCATCTCTTAATACAGTACTTAGAAACTATGGCGAACACTTGCTTATTGTAACTGCAATAAATTTTTCAAAAACTAATTTTTATCCAAGCTGTGCTGCTCTCTTTTCAGTTGAGATTTTATACTAATTAGACATGTTCTTGTGTTGTACATTTTAATGACTGTCCCACTGTATGGCCTCTTCTAGAAAAAACTTGCAAGCTTATGCTTTCTTTGTAACGCCAGTCTTGTTTAATATCTTCATCAATGACCTGGATGAGGGGATCGAATGCACCCTCAGTAAATTTGCAGATGACAC
>JAVSBS010002342.1:36964-50196 GCA_033124195.1 Coracias cyanogaster | reverse complement strand
ACAGGCCGACAGGTAATGGCCTCAAGTTGTGCCAGGGGAGGTCTTTTCTAACCTAAATGATTCTATGATTCTGTATTGTGGATGCTTCACAAGAAATGTAAGAACTAAAATGCAATTTCTTTCAATGCTTTCAATAAATTTTAAGACTGATCCTATACAATCAAACATAACATCTGAACAAAACCATTAATGCTTCAAGTTCAATAACTGATAGCACCAATCCATCTGAAGGCTTTTAAGAGATATTCTGCAACAATTCAGCCTGACAGTGCAAATTACACATACCCTTTTAATTTCCACCAGTATTACTGTAATTAAAATTTAAATGCCAACGCAGGCCAAACACAAGCAGCAGACAAAGAAGGAAAGCAAAATATTAGCATTGACTTTTAACATCAGAGGCATTTTTCTACAAAGCTCTCACACCGTAAGTTTCTGCAGATGGGTAGTTGTTTTGAAGGAACTTGTGCGACTTGGTACAGATGTTCAGTGAAAACCTGAGGCATGAGGAAAGCAGGAAAACTGCATGTGCTTATACAGCATTCTCCTCTTTTTACATAATAATAGTGCTCAGCAAGGAAACTGAAAGCATTATTTTTATTTTTCATTTATAAATACCTTAACAGGATACAAAAACATGATAGCTATTTGAAAGGCTGGCACCCTAAATGGAAGCCAGGGGACTGGGATAAAGCTCAGGAGGGCTTTAAACCATCAGCCTGAATAAACTATCCTGTTTATAACAGTTCCTCCTCTCAGTGCCAGTCTCCTACAGCTGTTGATTTTTCTTATGAGACACAGGATGTTGGGAAGTGTGAATAAAGTTGATTCCACCATGCCAAGTAAAAGTTTATCAGATAGTCAAAGGCTCATGTGTTTTGTGGTTTCTGTACATGTAAAATACTCTCCTCCCTGAGTCCTAGGGTATAATTTTATAATGGCTGCTTAGACATCAGTACAGCTTTACAATGCCACATTCTTGCATTGCCAAACATGAAGGGTTGTCCTCTACTCCAGCCTGCTCACAGCTGACAAAATTCCATCAGTTTATATGCTTTAGAATTACATTTTTTACATATAAGCAGTCTTTTCTTTCTTTTGTTCAAAAAATTCCATTTGAACAGATGCAAACAAACCTTCACCTTAAAAAAAAATTATTTCAGAAGAAGAAAAAGCAGAAGTGAAATCCTTCTTACATACGTTAATAATAGTTATTCCTTTCCTCTTTATTTCTTTATACAAATTAAGCCTATTTTATTAAATACCTTTCATAGAACCTTTTAATCTTTTGCAACCAACCAGAAAATGACTTGCCTTGGTGGTGTGTGGGTGAGATGCTGGAAAAGTGCCACTTACTAGCTCTTATATCTAGGACTGTTTTAATGGTGTAATTCCATAAATCCTAAGCTCACTCCATCAAACTAAGGCAGTCAGCTTTAATGAGCGTAAATAATGCTGAAAGCATTCCCAGGAAGCCAGGTCTCAGGTTACTGAAGGAACAGGAAGACACTGGCAGACCACCTGAACACCGCCAACCAAGAACCATTTATCAGCAACACCTATGCCCTTTGTTTCTGCTGGTCAATTTTTCAGTCATATGGCACTGATCTACTTGAGTAAGGATATGCATTTAATCAGAAACTGTATCTCCCCACCTTTCACAAAGTTTTAACTTTGGTTTCCTAGTCGTACCAGTGCATGAGTAAGAAAATTATAGTGACCTTTTCACCTGCAAGTTAAGCAGACAGATTGAAAACAGTCTGCTCTGCATTGCTTGAACTTCCTGTGATGGGGGATATGAGGAATCTGATGTCTCACTTTATATGGCTGCATCTTGCAAAAACAAAATTCAGAACCTAAACTAACTGATTCAAGGCGGTGTGCAGTAGCTAATTCCATTCACCTTCTCTGCTTGCAGTTTGGCACCGGGAGGAATACTCATTTGCACAGTATTGTTGTTTATACGATACCTTTTGTCCTGGAGGCCCCTGGGGTCCCTGCAAAAGGAAAACAATTCAATTAACATCATGACTGTAGACAATTTAAACTGAAATGACCAATTAAAACTGTCGTATTGTGTAAGCATCCTGACACTGGACTGAAACCAGCCGATGTTTTATACATCAAGGAAAAGTAAAACTTTATGCTCAAAATGCACAATGGATCTTTTCTCTTCTCTTCTGGAGCTGATCTAACTACTAACTGGAAGACTCAAATGTTCCCCCATTTCTAAACTTTTCTCTTCCAACCCATCTGTTTCTTCTAATACTGACAAATCCGTCAGCATTAAGACAACTGTGGTTTTTCTCTTTCCAATATCAGCTAACAACCAGTTGTGTGTCCTCAGCAGCGTAAAAGCAAGGTTTACGAGAACAAGCATTTTTAAGATACAGAGAAGCACAAGCCTCTAAATCTCCTCACCTTCCAGATATCAGCATACATGATGATGTTTTACCCAACATGTGATCACTTGCTAGTTGAGAGAAAAATTATTAAGAAATAACTACAGAAATAATTAAGAATGCTCTGGGAAAATAAAGAATCATCATTCTGTCCCTATGACCCAAGAAGGCAGGAAGGGATATCTCAATTCAGGAAAGCTTAACTGCTTAATGTCACACAGGAGTCAAAGTCTTATTGATATTAATGGGACCCATTTGTCATCTGGTGTCTCTGAAGTACCCAGGGGGTTTGTGGCCAGAGTGGAGAGGGGAGGCAGCAAGGAAATAGATCACCCAACCATTCTGGAAGTCTGTTTTGGCAAGAATCAGATCATGTCCACCACAGTTCTTAGGCACTCTTTTCCCCCATGTTCCTACTATGGGTGCTGGTGCAATCTGTGGGTTGCTGGTGCTATATCAAGCAAGGTGAATTTTGAGTCCATGAGGGTGCAAGGAAAACAAACAAACAAAAAGCCCAAATTGGAGAATCCAAATTGTTCTGATATGTGAAAGAATAAAAGAAGAACTGACTGATATCAGAACGGCAATTATTCAGAAAACCAAAACGATTGCTGCTTCAAAATACTGGGCCAATTGTATTCTTAAGGTAGTATGAAGTTAGTTGTATTCTTGAGGTAGTATGAATGTTGTTGAACATTGCTCTGATGCAGCTTTAAACTGCTAACATAGAAAAGCTCTGCTGGTGGTAATTCTGTGTCCTGGATTCACTGATGTGGATGAAAGCCTTGCAGTTTTAAATGGGGATTCATATGTCTAAGGTCGGGCATCACACCTTGCAAAAGCATACATCAGTGTTGATGAAACTTTTGCCTGGTTGTCTTGAAACTTTTGCCTGATTGTCTCAGCAGAGCTAGGATCTTGTAAGCATCTCCTCTTGACTGTAAGGACAGATTTTGCTAAAGAAAAGCCACCTGTCAGGTGCAAGGTGATGAGTTTACTCCCCTGTCTTCAAAAGCAAGCAAAAGTACCCAAGCACTCAGCACTAGTGATGATCAGAGCAGCAAGCAGAGTGATCATCTGCTTCTTCAGACTGGAGAAAAATACCCCCATCACACTGTGTTTCAAAAACCCTGCTGTTTAAATCAGGTAATCTTTTCAGTAAGTGCCTGAATTCTAATGCTAAGATTTTCTAGAGGCTGAAGACACCAGTGTCTTGTTAAGGAGAGAAGGAAGTAAGTTTCTTCCAGTGCCTGAAACCATGGCAAGTGCCCAACTAGGAATCCTCCCCTTCTTCTGTGAGAAAGATGCAAGTTTGGTGAACACCTTAAAAACTCCAAGAAAATAATGCTTAGACTAGAGCTTTCCTACATCACCATTATCAAAATAGGCTCCAAACGTCTATGACCTGGGCATCAGTTATCTGTTGACTTTTCACATATTAACCTGTTGTATTTTGGGGGTATTTCATGTCTTAAGAAAAATTCCTCCATCAGTAGGCCAGACTGAATACAGAACAACTGAAGACTACCTTCATAGCTTATACCTGCTACTTTTATGCCAAAGGAATGGGTATTGCCTCTTCAGTTTCTAATTACTGAAGAAGCTAATAAAACTTCCTAAAGACATGCAGCTATATTTAATTACCATTTGGTAGCCCTCAATACAAAGTACAATTTGAAGGTAAAATGATCATCCAGTTATTAACACTATCACCCAAAGTAAGCTGTTATATGTGCTGCTCTGTTGAGCACTTTGTGCCTGGTGCTTGCAGCTGTCAGCCTGTGGGATGGATATCATTCAAGATATTGCAGAAGCCTCCAGAAAAAAAAGATTTCCCCACACTGTTGTCATTATTCCAGCTCCTCCAGAGGAGTTATTGTATGAGAAAACATTTAGTAGCATAGTCTTGCTGTTATTGTGTCTTTAAAATGAATCATTCAGAGAAAAGAAGTAGCAGATATTTATCAGTGAATATTTGATACAATTAACAGTCTTCTGTTTCTGGTACTTAAGCCTTTGCTCAGATTGGAAATGGCTCTGGTGTCTCATGCCCATTGAGCTCTGGTGCCACTTGATGACAAGAACAGTCCTCAACAACACAGCCTACCTTCAGAAAAGGTATGCTCAGAAAACCAAGTGCAGTTAAAAGCTTATCGAAAATGGTACATTTCACAATTTACACATAATTAACAAGTGCTTCTTATCTTTTGAATGTTCAGACTTTAACATATAGTTGAATAGGAACAATTTTTCCTTAAAGCACTGCTGCCTAGCACTGGGAAAGGAGCTCAAAGCCACTGAAAACTCAGCAGTTCACCCATTGATAGCTCCCACCCCTCCCCCACATAAGCCTGCCAGAAGCTACTTAAAAAGAAAATCTGAAATTAAATTACTAACAGAAAATGACTTCATAAAACTCTAAACCACTCCGGAATTGCTGTAAAGTGCCTATTTTCTATAAATTACCTATACTCTCTGAGCAAGGCACAGAATCACACTGGAGAGAAAGAAGCTAGTAAATACAATCTAGGAGAAAGAGAGGAACATGAAAGTATAAAATAAAATAAAAAACAAAACCAGAACACCAACCACCAAAAAAAATAAAACTTAAGTTCATTTCCAGAGGTATAATTGATAGCTTCTAGATGAATCTATATAGGAATTCAACATGATCATTTGGAATCTTTTCCCCCTGATTATTCTACTGAACTGGGGAGAGAGCTGTGTTGTCCACTTGATAAACCAACAGTAAGAGCAGGAATCAAAATCTCTGTGTAGGTCTTGAGACAGGAACAGAAGGAAAGAAATATGTGAAGGTTTCCAACCAGCTCCTTGGATGGTTTTGTTTTCTTTTTTCTTGCTGTTCTTCAACTGTTTTGCGTTCCACAACAGCTGCAGTGGTATACTGGCCCTGCTGGTTGCTCCAGTACAGCCAAAGAAATGCTGTGCAAATGCAGAACCAGCTAAACTTCACTTTGGATACCTCTTCTGCCACCGGGTTCAGGCAGCTCAGTGCAGACAGCTGCTACCACTGCATCCCACCTCATTCCTCTCAAGCCCAAAGCCTCTGCTCTACAGTGACCAGGCACATAAATAACATGCAGTAATCTTTACTATTTGGATCTACTACCATGGGGAATATATTGTCACTCAGCCTCTGTCACCATCATCCCTAGGAATATGAGGTAAAACAAAAGCCCTTCAGGTAAGAGCTGTAGAATTCTTCCACCTCCTGCCTATATATATACACAGGATATCTACAAATGATCAACAAATTAATCTATGATAGTCTAATGCAGATGATGTTAATAGTAACTATTTGCCTTTTGATTGTATCATTGGAAGCTGACAGAGTTTCCATCTAGAGATGCACAGAATCAACTCCTAAACCACTGGTGGCTAATTTTAAAGAGCATTTAGGCTTCAAAAATGCCAATGAAAGTTCATGAAAACTGTTTGGATGAAGTGACCACTTAGCATTTTCTAACGTTAGGTTAAATTGACACACATTCACTGAGAAAATTCAACTGAGAGGGCCGAAAATTTTAGTTGTGAGGATTGCCCGAAATAGGAAGATAACTAAATATAATAAAAATCAAAGTAGTTCTCACAGCTTCAGCTATCATGAACACTTCAGAAGAACCATTTGCCACCACGTTCAATGGAGTAAACTAGATAATCATCTATGACAAGCTAGTGCAGGGCTTCACTGAATTAGGTTCTCATTCAAATAGCTTCTCAATAGCAGGATGGAAAAAGAAGGTGTGTCGCTCTGAAGAAATTCAACTGCTATCTGTGTTTCTCTGGAGGTGGAGAATTATTTGATAGTTACTTAGGCACTTGGAACACTGGATAACCAAGGATAAACAAATCTTTATAAAACTTTTCTATGCAACAGTATTTTTAAAGGGTAAAATATTTCCACTATCAATGCCATTCTTCAATCACTGTTTTCTGAAATCAACAGATCTCCAGAGCTATCATATTAAACCTTGGCATCATAGAAATGATCAAATGAAGTTGGACACTTCAGTTGGGCCTTGACAAATAACTAGCTGGAATAAATAAATAAGAAAAAATTGAAAAGGCTGACCTAAATGTAGTTAGAACAAATGTTCTGAGTCCAGAATTCTTCCTAGATCTCCCTTGTAACATTACATTTTCCTTTTAAGCTTACTCTGTTCCTTGTGATTTAGCGAGCTGCAAAACAAGAAATAATTCTGCCCTGTAAAGGTTAAAGTTGCAGTTTCAGAGCACAGTAATTCAGGGTGTGATACACTAGCAACAGATTCTCAAGGTGGTTTTATATTCAACTTCTAGTGACTCAATTTCTTATCATTTAAAGGAATGTTTGAAATAGAAAGTTTGGGGATTTTCAATTTGCAGGTCTGGAGCAGCAGTAATGATTTGTTTTACAAGCTATCAGAGTTCATGGACAGCGAGCACAAACACCAAATGAAAAAGTCTAAAAAAAATATATTGAAAAAGTGAATGTTTTTGTATACTGAAAAGGTTATACACCAAAATAGATCTCAATGGTGTAATACACCGTCATGTAAAAACTCTCTTATTCCAGAGATTTGAAAAAAAAAAAAAGGTCCCATTTTTTAAAAACGTACATACTTCCTATGTAAAGTAAAAGCCCTTTGTAACCAGAAGGCCTATAGGAGGTAGTGTGTCTCTCTTTCTATTGGACAAGAGAAGTTCCAAGACTGTCCCTGAGAACAGGTATTTCCCCTTTGATGCCTATAAGAATCATCAAACACCTAGAATAGAATCATAGAGTCATGTAGATTGGAAATGACCTTTAAGATCCTCAGGCCAAACTGTTAACCTAACACTGCCAAGTCCACCACTAAGCCATGTCCCTAAGCGGCGCGTATACACATCTTTTAAATACCTCCAGAGATGGTGACTCCATCACTTTCCTGGGCAGCCTGTTCCAGTGTTTGACAACCCTTTCTGTGAATAAATTTTTCCTAATATCCAATTTAAAATTCCCCTGGGGCAACTTGAGGCTGTTTCCTCTCATCCCATCGCTTGTTGCTTGTGAGGACAGACTGACCCCCACCTCACTACAACCTCCTTTCACGTAGTTGTAGAAAGCAATAAGGTCTCCCCCCTGAGCCTCCTTTTCTCCAGATTAAACAACCCCAGCTCCCTTAGCCACTCCTCATAAGACTTGTTCTCCAGACCCTTCACCAGCTTCATTGCCCTTCTTTGGACATACTCCAGCACCTTTTTCATTCATCCAGCAGGACTGGAGTCAAGTGTGTTGTAGGAGAGGCCCAACAGGCCACTCACCCGCAGCACAGGTCACCCGTGGTGTGCTGGGGCACTTTGAGTCACTGCCCATTCAACAATAGCTCCTCTTCCTCTTTCATTAAAACCATCCTCAAAACCCAGCCTGCCATCTCCTTGCAGTGAAGTGCATTTTTCTGTGCCCATGTGCATGGAGGGGAGGAGGAGAAATCTTTTTTTTTTCCACAATGCCTTTCCCCACTGACCTGCTGGTTGAGACGTAACCATCCATTTTCACTGTTTGTCTTTACTTCCAGCTCTTCCACAACCAAAATGTGAAGCGATCCATACGTTCACTGGCACAGCTCTGCCTTGTTTTCTTTCCCCCCTTAATGGACTCATTCATGCATAGGAGGCCTTTGATCCCCGGTGTAGATATTCACCCTTACTGCACATAACCATAAGCAATGGCAGGTACTTAAGTAAACTACGGTTGGGTCCTTACGCCCCATGCACCACAAGCAGAAGCTTTAAGCCATCAACAACGGTCCCCTACTTCAGGCTGCCCCTTTGCACTCTGCCACTGGCAGAGAGAGGGACAGAAACGAGATGTGTCCATGAGCAGTGGGCAAAGGCAAGAAATTCTGCCTGGGACCCCCTGTCCTCCCAGTTTGCTTCTTGTGCCAATGCTCAGCCTGCTGACCACACATCGAGGCCACCAGTTACCTCCAGCACACACACCCCAGCCCTGCTCCAACCCACCACTCTGCTGCTGGAAGCTTCTGGAGGGGTGGGAGGAGACCTATTCTGTTCAGCTGTTTTGAAAAGGACACCATGGCAGGGAGGGTTTTCCAAAGCTGCTGTTTAGCAGCCTGGTGACTTCCTGAAAGTGGAAGTCGGGTTCAGTGCCTTTTAGACTTGAAGAAATGAAATCCCACAACTCCTACCTCTATGGCACAGTCCTTGTTATGCCCATGAGGGCAAGAGACAGTCCCCCAGGAACAAGAAATCCCTGAGAGGTACAACCTGTATTGCTGGCCCACAGAATCACCTTTAAAAGGAGTTCCAGAGTTTTCCACTTCATGGTTTAAAATGTGGTTAAGGAGGAACAGAGATTACCAGAAATAAAAGCATTTGACAGTGAATATCTTAAGCAAGTGACTTATTTTAGCAACTGCAACCACTAAATGCAATTTTTGGTTCTCAAATAAATTCATCCTTTCCACAGCTCTGCTTTGAGGAAGGCAGGACACACACATTTTAGATTTCCCCCTGGTCCTTCCTCCAGGAGAAAGCATGCAGCCTTCACACACTATCTGCGCAGGAACACCCAGTACAAGAAATCAAAGTTACTCACCACGTGGCTTCAAATCTCCAGCAAGCCCACCTCTGAAGAACGTCCCTGTGCTCCACAGCAGCATCTTCAAACAGACAACTGTGGGACAAGAAGGAGCCCCTGAGACTTTAAGGGCTCTGAACAAACTGCCCTCACCAGTAACTTCAAAAACTTCTCCAGACAGGCAGACACGGACAGACCATATTTGCTTCCAGAAATTATGCATTCAAGATACATGTGTGCCCTAAAGCCACCACAGAGCTCTGCTGCAAGCCACCAAAGCAAACGTAGCCCAGGCAAGCTACCTGAGGGGAGGGAAAGCAGCAGTCCTGCACCAAAGCACAAACAAACAAAAGAGCTGAATCCAGGGGAAGGGAAATAAAAGGAGAGGGGAGGGGAGGGGGAGAAGCCACTAACTAGCCACAGGTTCTGCCTTAACTACAACTGAGATGGGAGGTAGCTGTGCCTGTCACCTGGGCAGCCTCCACTCGCTCACCTGGAGAGGATCCAGGCTCATTAACCCCCTCAATGACCCCAAATCCATTTTTTACCATCAAATTCACATTTAATCCCCTTAACACAGCGCAGAGCTAAAGCTTTTGTAGCCCCTGAGCAGCACTGCTCCTTGGCCTCTTCAATTTTCTGATGTATCTTCTTTAATATCTGTTGATGACATCTTGGAGCACCTGTAAAGCCAATATGAGGTCTAGGAGAAATCAGTGCATTACCTTCCACTATGCGGTAAGGAAAAGAAAGAGAAAAGAAATGCTGTTATTATTAGATATGGATTTACTTAAGGAAAATATTGATAGAATCTGAACAAACCTCTACAGTTCTGTATGGTGTATGGTGCAATAATGAAAAATATTACTGGATATAAAGGAAAGTTATGACACTATAATGTAACACAGACAAGTGAGAAGACATATCAGTCATTATCTAGAATACAGTGGACTCCTGTGGATTCATTTTTCATTACTAAGGTACTTACAACACTACATGATAAAAAGTGAAAAAGAACAATAAGGAGTGAGCACCATGAGAACAAAACAGGATCTGCAGAATTCGGAGATTTCAATAAGTTACTTGAGAAAACATCCAAGACCCCTTGAGAGCTGAATAACATCCATTAACATCCAATAAAAGATCTAATAACAGAAACATAAAAGAAATGTGGAAAGAACATTTTAATAAACACAAATTATGAAACACATTTCTTTACATACCACGGTTCTGCTCTAGGAAATTATTTCGGGAAGAGAAATAACCAGTTTTGCTAAGAAAGGATGCTTTGCAACCAGCTCAGCAATCACACTCTGATTCAACGTGAGCAGTTTATTCTGCGCTCTCTGGTGAACCCTTAACCCTTAGGGTCTTGCAGTATGAATTCTTGTAGCCATGTAAACGACAAATAACCCCATGCGAGTAAATAGGCTTACACCACAGTAAAACCTCGTATTGTTTGCTGGGAAAACACTCACAGACGTAGGCTGCGTGTCTTCTGGGGCAGATTCATAACGCAGCAAATACAAGCCAGTGCCACCTCGAGCTTGGTGGTTGAGCACAGGTCAAACAGTTTTCCAAGGCTAACTAGGATGAAGTGTCATCAGAGCCCATTTACCACAACTCAGCTAGTAGTGATACTTTTAAAAAAGCAAGATCAGGCATAGATCGAGGAATTCTGACCAGGACCATGGTGAAATATGGCCATAGGTTGCTTTCAGGTATGTAGGAGCCTTGGTATTTTCCTCATCCCAAGTGAGAGTCATCAGTTTTTGAAAAGCTTAGATTAAGATTTGTAATCTTCTATTTTTGTGAAATTTTTTGCCCTGTATTACAGAGAAAGGTATATATTAGTAAATTTAAGTGACTTCACAGAGAACTCTCAGAGATAGTCAGGTACCAAACACCCCTCTATGATCTTCAAAATCTTAGAAATAAATACCCATGCTTGAACATTGGCTCACAAAATTCAAAAATTCAAAAAGAAGAAACTCTGCCTACTTGTACATGTGGAAAGTGGCTGGGAGGAGATAGACAATACTGTGTTAATACAAATGAAAAAACCCTCCATTTGGCCGCAAAATTATCCTCACCAGTAGTGTTTCCTTCAAAAAAAACTTTCTCACAGATGTTTTGACCAGCTTGTGCTGCATTGCTCTGTCTGTGAAATGTAATTAAGAGCTGCATGCTTGGGGGAAATTAAGGATCCGATCAAAAGTTATACAAAGGACTGGAGAGGAGCAGGATTGGGGGCTTCTAAGGGGGGGCATGATCCAGGAATATTGAAAATAAATGGCAAAAATACTTTCAGACATAGTATTCTATAAGAGAACCAGCTTCTCTTCATGATCCTCATACTTGGCAAAGAGGTTTTCTTAAAAAAAAAAAAAAGGAAGTCTGGGAAGATTTAGCCAAATTACCTGTAGCAGAAGCAAAAGTTGTTGTTTTCCTGGATAACTTTGGACCTTTTACTTGCCACCAATTTCTGATGTTGCTTTTCACTGCATTTTGGGACACCTGAAGCTCGATTCATGCTGGTCGATTCGAACCATCTGTCTCCTTGTCAAAGAGTCAAGCTCTCACTCACAAACTCTCCCCCTCCCCTCTTTCTCATGCACTGAGGTGAATTTTCACCACCTGAGTTTCCCTTCTTTTTTCGGCTTTATGAGCTGTGTCATCTGTGACTGAATGCCAGCAAGCATCACTTAAGCCTGTTTCCACAGTAAAGAAATACTGGCAGTAGAAGCAGTTCAAGAAAGACACTCTAGGTCCCCTTAGCAATGCAGAGCTTGATTTGCAGCAGTGGCAAGCAGGGAAAATTCCAACTGGACTCCGTCGGAGTTATATTCACTTGGCATCCCTGAAAAATCCTACTTTGGGTATCTTGGGTTGACATCCACAGACAGAGGTGTCAACGTATGCTCTTGAAAATTTAGCCTTACGTGCATTTCAAACTGAAAATTTTCACACTAGTCTCTTCGTGAATGAAAAATTTCTCTAGAGGGTTTTACAGAATCCTGCCAGATGTTACTTAGGGAAGTCAGTAAAATAAATTTAAAAATAGATAGATAGAGTTATTATAATAGAATATTGAGTTGTTTATTTCTCTTGGAAAAGCATGTTGAAAAGATAACATTAAATGAATCTCAACGGGCACTGCATGTGTTCGGTAAAATCTATTTTAAAGATGGATTTCATTGACAAGCCTATCGTTGTTTAAAAAAGAATGAAAAACATATGAAGCCAGACATCTTTTTTAAACTATTAAGTGTGAATTCATAGCTGGACATGGTGCCTGTGTGTGCACAGTTCATTAACTGCACGGCTCTTTGGTCCAAGGCATTTACAAGCTCTTCTATGGAAACTGGAGGAGGAGGAACCTATGAAATCTTTTGGATTTACAGAGCAGTGAGCAGAGCTTTTAAATACACCCAATGGCTCAGCCTCAGACTAAACTCTCTTAAAGTCTGTTTGTAAATCCACAACCCCACTAGGTATGGAGGGAGAAGCTGTTGAGGTTCCTCTGGCAACATCTGTGGGACTTTCTAAGTCAGTTGTAGGTCAAGGACTAAACAGCTAATTGGCAGCAGATAGTAACCCCAAGAAAAAAAAAATTTCAAAGTGCAAAAATAACACCAGTGTAAAGTGAAGGCTACAAAAATCACATGCTTGTAAGTCAAGAACGTGCAAGTACTTAGCAAGTCCTGCAACATTGATGGTTTTTGTAGGATCTTTGTTTTTCTGTTTTTAAAGTGAAATGTTTCGCTTTGCTTGTTGCACCAAGTTCACTTTCCATGCAGCTGTGCTGAAGATGCTATTCCCTGGGATTCCCTGCTGCTGGCAGTGGATCTGGGGGGACAGGAGGATGCCCCAGCTCCTCCTTAGCAGGACAAGAGGGCAGGTGAGGGATGGTTATGCCTGGAATGTCACCCTCATTCCAGGAGAAAAACTTCAGAGCAAACACCGACCCGTGCATGAGAAATGGTGCAGAAGAATCAGGCTGGACAAGGGGCTGCCCCATTTTCCCTCCCTCCTCACATGGTGCTTCAGTGCAGAGTATAAACTCAGGCACAGCAGATGAAAGAAGCTGAAACTTTGCCATGACAACAGGACCAGGGGTGATGGTTTTAAACTAAACAAGGGGAGATTTAGACTAGAGAGAAGGAAGACATTTTTTGCACAGAGGGTGGTGAGAGCCTGGCGCAGGCTGCCCAGAGAGGTGGTGGCTGCCCCATCCCTGGCACCATTGC
>JAVSBS010002342.1:5009-36864 GCA_033124195.1 Coracias cyanogaster | reverse complement strand
AGACCCTTCACCAGATTTTTTGCCCTTCTTTGGACATGCTCCAGCACCTCAATGTCTTTCTTGTAGTGAGGGGCCCAGAACTGAACACAAGGTGCAGCCTCATCAGTGCCGCCAAGTACAGAGGGACAATTGCTTGCTTACTCCCATAGACCAGTTTTTTACCACTCTAAAGGCATAAAGAACTTCAGAAGGAAACTGAACTGGCAGATGGACATGAAGAGGAAAGCAGAGGTTTCATACGAACTATTCATCTACATTTCAGTGGAGCCTGTATTCTACCCACTGATCCCATTTTCTGTGTGTAATGGGCACACAATGTAATTCTGAAAACACGTTCCTGCATGACTGAGGAGTTTGCAGTTGAGTACTAGTATTGAAACGAGCAATGCTTTAGTATCACCTAGATAAAGAACGACTAGCTAAGAAAACAGATTAACTATAATGGGAGGCCTCATGTAATTTCTGATTAAGCAGTGGCCACCTCCCATGAATCTACTTTAACTGATGAAAACAGCCGCAACAACTATTAATCAGTACTCAGGCAGAGCTTCTTATCATCACTCTCTTAGTCTTTCTTGTGGCAGCCATTACTGATGTAGAGAGGTTACAAAATACCAAAGACTTTTCCCTGAGATTTCCTGCAAGTGAAGGCCAATGCAATTTTACTGGGGAAAAACAGAATAGTTGCTGTGAGAGGCACAGGCTGAGAATTTCCACTTCATCCGTTAGTTCTTAGTAAACTTTTGCAGCTAAACAGCTTAGAACAACACCTCATAAAATTTACTATGAACATGCTACCACAATGAAGCAAAGGCAGCTGCTGCAGAACTCTGGCCATTGAAAACAAGATCACAATTAGTAGTTTCCCAGAGGACCTATGAAGATTCACCCCAGGTGAAGATCTGGCCTTGACCATTGGCCTGAAAGGCTGAATTGAAGCCAGAAGCACTTCCCAGTCAGTTCTGCCTGGCCTCTGTGAGTTCATTTTGTTCATTTTAACCTAAATTAGTATTAATTCATTTTAAAGATGTGACATTTTGCAGACTTAACTGCAAGGTTACACTTTTCCACTGTCTTTCACAGAAATGGCAATAGACTTTGGAAGAACATCCTCCTTATTCTGAATAGCTAGCACAAGCAGTAACATTAGGTCTTATTTTCTTGAGCAGATGCCCAGCAAGACTGTATAAGCACAAAACTTCTAGTTTGGAAAACAGCGCATCTTAAAGAAGAGGGATTTTGCATTTGGGTTAATCATTATAGTATAGATTTCTTTTGTGAAGAAACAACTTTACCTGAATTCTCTGGTTATTCTGTAGTGTTCTGTTCATGCAAAACATCTGCAAAATTACTTATCTGTCTTTAAAGCCAGTTTGGGGGGATAAAATAATATTTGGGGTTTTTTTCAGTGTCAAGAAGTGGTTGATTCATACACTGAACATATTTAAATTTACTTATTTTCCAAGAAGCTGAAAACATTGCAAATTTTGATCTTCCGAATCTTTATTACTATGCACTAGTTTAAAATATTTTAAACATAAAAGCACCAAAAGCTCTCCCACGTGGAAATTAGAAACAAAACCACCCCATGCACACCTTCTATTGCAGTTTCTGAATCTGAAAATATTGATCAGTCTCAGCCTTTGAGATTTCTCATCACTGACTCACTTTAAGTTCTCATGGATAGCCTCCAACCAGAAATCCTAGCTTTTGGGTGGAAAATGATTCATTCTGAAAATGAGAAGAAAAAACAGAAAAGCTCCTGCATGGTATTTAAGAGGCCTTATCACCGGGAAGAGCAGACAAAGCATAGGAAGAAAGATGAATTATGAGAGGCATGAGACAACCTTAACTGAAAAGGTTGAAAAGTTTGGCCTTCCTTCTTGCAAAGCATACATTTTGCTAGTTCCACATAACATTTCAAAACTTAATCCCTTTGGTCCCCCCACTGCTTGGCCTCTCTCTGAATTTTCTTAATCCTTTATGCACAGAGGAATGATACCTTCAACTCTTGTAGAAAGTAGACATGCAGGGATTTCAAGAACCATGGAAATTAGACACAAATTGCAACTAACTAGTCATTCTTACACTCCCTTCTAATATTAAAGATGTATGCCGTCACACCTTTCTAACTTAAACCACAACTGCCGCCTTACCTAAAAAGAAATGGAATTTTCTTAGCTCAAAGACAAAACAGATGCTTCCTGACACAGCAACATACAGAGCCAAAAAAACTTTGTAAACCACTCTCCTAAACGTCTCAACAGCAGGAATAAAAGAGCAATAGATGCACACTGGCACTCTGACTATCTGGAAAGACTTTCAACAGGGAATGAGTGACTCTTGTAAGCAAAAACTATCTTTCTTAAACCTCCCCTCCCACTGCCCTGCCCTGATGCACACATTGGAAATGGCGAAAAAGAGAAGCCATTCCCTGTCTTCAAGGAAAATTTCCTTTGTGCACCTCAGATAGGTTGAGCACTCTCTTGCCAAAGCAGAACTTGCTCCAGAGAATTAAAACACTGGCATTCTTTGTACACAGTCCAAGCAAACCTCCTCTGCCTGACAGGGAGAAAGGTTATTACTGCCCTTTCTCACAACATCATCTCAAACATGATTTTCTTTTTCTCTATTGACACAGAACTTCATTAAAAATGAAGAACACCGTAACAGATTCTCAGCTAGAGTAAATTGCCATGTCTTCACTAGATATTTTAGTGGATTTCCTATTTCACTGAAAGGAGAACAAAACAGTCCCAGAACTCCTAATGCATTAAAATGATTTACACTTTTTTTTTTTAATCCAGGTATGCATCATTTGAGTAGGTCACAAGTTACTCAACATGTGTAATAGGCTTATAGTACATTCTGAGACACAAGCTGGAAAACACTGTTATCTCATTATCTACTATCTTGTGCTCGTCAATAAATTTATTTCCCTTATTGTAAGAACAGAAAACAGAATACTAAGTAACTTCAAGCTGTGCTGTTGTTGGTTCACAGCTTAAAACTGAGTTTACCAGCTCGATCAATAACCTGCACATTCATTTAGAAACACCAAGGCATGTTACCAAACACAGGTGTTAAAAACCCTTCTGAAAGATAAAAGCTTCTATCCTTGTTATTATAATCATGAGGTGAGGCCTGCAGATCTTCTTCACTTGAACAGCACAATGAGACTTAAAGCTACTGAGAGTGCGATCCTATACACTACAAATAGCCTTCAGCTTCCATAACCTTCAGCAAGTACCTCCAAACTGTAGGGATTATTTCACAGCATCCAGTGCTGTCCTTGGCTATATCCTGCCTCCAACCCTGGATGAAAAACTAGAGTACATGCCACAGGATTTGCTTCTTACTGGAAAGGGCCTTGGGTAGGTAGGAAACCACAGTACACTTGAAGAAGTGGACTTCTGGGAGACCAGGATTGATAGTACTTCACGGGACCCATTGACTTCATTGTTTCAATTTCAGCGGGAAGGAAAACCAGGAAGCTTACTTGGACTTCAGACTCTTGGTGTGAAACAAAGGCTAGTCCTTACAAAAGAATTCCTACAGAATTAACCTTGAAGCTTCTCTGGGCAGAGATCTCAATTTTCATTTACTTTTGAAAGATAATATGCGGAAAATGCAGAAAAATAATCTCAGGTAGGCAAAGGCCTGTGTTCTCCACAGCAAACGATACCTATTTTCACTGGTAACTCAATTTTGCAGCAAGCTTGTTGGGAAATTAGACATTTCTGTAGTAGCATCTCAACTCCCAATACAGAAATAGAGAGATATCTGAGTGCAGAAACGCATGACAGAAGATGTCAGAAGCACCTAGACAGCACCTGAATAATTGTAGCGCTTTCCACAAGGAAGAGTCTGGAAATCTGTACTGGCATAAAGAGTATGTCAGAAGCACCAAGAATAAAAACACATTCATTACCTCCCCGATATTCTGACACTCTTTACTTGATCTATACACAACCTCACATTAAATCCATCAGATAGACTTTCATAGCAGGCATTCGGAGCTGGAAATTCATGTAAATCTGGAGTCTTTCTCCAACTCAAGCTTGCTGATTTGATTTGTAAAACACTTTTTCTCCCTATTTAAACACACCTGCATTTAGAGAAACAGATCAGTAGAAGTTCTTTAGTTCTTACACACAAATGGTTATTTCAGATCAGTGGGAATCTTCTGAACATGGTGATGGACTATGTTTTGCTTTAAAAGCCCTCAGGGATTCTGTGACCCTGAAAATCTGGTCTTGTATAGAAGGAAGATACTGTTGCAGAATCTGAGTGATTTTGTCCAGAGGTCAAACAGGAGAATATTCCAAATAAACAAAACACCTCCCTTCCCAGCTATTGCACCTATTATTAACAGGCCCTCAGAAATCAAAGGACAGAATGAAAAACAGCCCAGAAGCATGCTAAAACACCAGGTGTTACCTTTGGGTGGCTTTGATTTTGGTTTTGTTAAACCATTATCCTGAAATAAAAATGTACAGGATTTTAACTGCCTGATAACAGCAGGTATTTCCAAGTCTTGGTATCTTAGGTTTTTCTTCCAAAAGCTATTGACTTTTGTCAATTCAAAATATTTTGCAATTTGTCAAGGTAAAAATATCATCACACCTTTTTAAAAACTTCATAAATTCAAACAGATAGGAATCATATCTACACTAATTGCTGGGCATATAATCCTCCTCAGAAGCATTTGGTAATCAAAGCCACATGGCATGGGCTACGATTCTGTCATCTCCCATAAAAATAAGAATGACCATGAGTGCTTAGGGAGATCTTAAGGGGAAAAAAAAAAAAAAACAACACTGCATGTTTCACAGTTCTGGGAATACATGACAGACAGAAACTTCTGATGCCTTACCCTGTGGCTGAAGCTGATTTACAACCAGTGGAGCTTCAATTTGCTTCCAAATGAATAGGGTTAATTAGTTCCTGATGCAACAGAAAACATCTACTCCCATATCTGAATATTTGTAAAAAATGCATTCATTTGGCTGTTATATTCTCACACACAGAGAGGAAAAAGACAAAAGCCTCAGGAGAGAATATTCTGAGAGTTTCAGTACGCTGTGTTATGTCTTCACTGTTCCACCAGGCAAACGGCCAGAGCTATTGCCACAGAGACAGCTGGGATTTTGGCCCTTAAAACAAGTAGATGGCTTTTGTGCTGCTCAGTGGTCTCAAGGTGGAAACAGCTTAACTTCAGAGACAGTGATAAGTGAGGGCCAGGAACTGGGAACACCTGGCTTGGCTCTTTTTCACTTTGCTGTGCCCTTAGCTGTTTTGTTTCCCACTACTTCTGCAAGCTTAAAGATGTTGGCCTTATATGACAGGCAACTGTATATAAAGAGAGGAAGCTTTCCTTCTCATGTTTTCTTCACAAATGACACTTCAAATAGTCTGTGACAAAGGAAGGTTAAGAAATACACAGCTGTAAAGCTTTTTGGAATTTCACATTTTTAAAGGTGCATATGTCATGTATCTGTTACAGCTTCGTAGCAAACTGGAAGAGTACTTACTGTCAATCCTTGTTCTCCTGGTTTTCCTGGCTCACCCTTAAAATAAAAAAAAAAAAAAAGAGTGAATAATTTCAGTAACATGTCTTGAATTCATTTTCCTACCTAATAATAAAATTTCTTTTAAATGTCATTCTTAAATAGGTATGGCAGCTGACTGCACATTAAATATATTACTTTTCAAACTAGTAGGCCAAATCTCAGACATTTTAAGAGGCAAAGTACTACTTCACAATCAAGTAATGGTATAGTCCTCGAGGCAACTGTTAAGTGTTGGTGTCCTGACTACGTCCCTTGGTTCCAAACATAATATTCCATCCTAGTCAGTGGTGCTACAGGACACAAAGAAAGGTTATTTTCATGTATGTGCTGAATCCCACTATTGTCATATTCTAAAATTACTGCTTTGTGTAATAACCTCAGCCAGCAAGCATAACTTACCGTTGCAAATTATCATGTTCCACAAACCCATGAATATTGGTATTTTGAAGCCATGATACAATTACTCAGCTGTTAAAAACGTGGATTGGCTTTAAAAATAGTAACCGATCATTTTTCCAATGTATTCTCCTTCTGTGGGCACAGCTCTGCATAAAGTCAGAATCTATTTTCTCCCCTTTCTTCCCACATGAACACACACAACTGTCTGTAGAGACAGTAAAACATATCAGTCGTACAATATGGGCTAAAAATACCCATCCAAAACCCGGAGTTCCTATCATTTCAGTGATCTGGTTTATAGATCACTTCCTTGTAAACCCAACAGAGCATAGGGCAGTCCATCTATTGTAACAGCACAGCTGCAGAATCTTCTTTGTCGTAAAAAAAGCCCCCAACTTGTCAAAAAAACAATGAGAACTGTTCTAATGTTGTTCTTGGCAATCAAAAAGAATCAGAACTGCTTCTCTCGGTATGAGTGCATTGCATTCAGAAGCAAACACTTTGCATCTGCAAACATACCGAGATATCCAGGAGAGAGAAACCACACAGGAACAGGTTTCTGTCAGCTAATTACCTGGGCTTATTGGACACTTTAGCTCACTCTGAAGCCTTGCTAACTTAGGCGTACAGCAATCACACAGCCTGAAGTGAGCATCAAGACATTCTCATAAATGTTGGGAAATAACGGTTAAATAATTTCTAGAGTTCGCATCATACCCTGTTATCTGATTACCACCAAAAAACCTTGCTCTTCTTTTACTTCTTTTTGGAGGTGAAAGTCTCAGTCTTTGTGCTTGTGTTTGTGCAATGCAAAGCAAAGGCACCTATTCTAGGTATTGCTCTGTAGGAAGGCAAGTATGTTGTGGTTCCAACAGTTTCTTCTGTTGACGTTCAAAGAAAGGCTTAGCAGAAGGCTGAACAACCCTTTCTTACACCCCCACTCTTCCTTGGTGCTCTCTCTGCTGGAAACGCTCTCAGCATTTCCCTAAAATTTCTAACTTGTCAGCTCTAAAGACTTCCTGCTGGAGAAACCAACATATTTTCACCTCTAGTATCTTGAAGTATCTGTAATAGGATGCACAATTCTGGGATGCAAGGTGGTGATGACACTGATGGAGCCGTGGGGACAGAGGCTGCTCCTCAACCCTGCTACATTGCAGAAGAGAAGTAAGGGTGGCTGCTGGAGTTGTTCCCTCTGCCTTGCTACCTTGGCTGCCTGAGTTTCTCAGGATACACAGCAAGTGTACAGACATGAGGGAAAGCAAAGGCCAAAACATCATCTTACAGCTCTGGTGATTGTAAGCTCCTTGCTTGAGAAGTTGAGGCTGGAAGAGGAGCCCCTGCTTTGCTTAGCACTGCAAAAGAGGAAATAACTGCCTTCTAATAGTGGCTGGCCGCTGCAAGGACGTCCTCCTATAGCTGTGTGATGCTGCATCTTCCCTACTCATAACACAGTGCAGCTATGGTTTTGTTGTTCAGCTCTTTAGCTTAATGGTCCATGGAAGCCTTTTAAAAATACAAAGCTGTCACTACCTCTCAGCCAAGTTCTACCTTTACAGCTCACTGCTTGACTGTATATCACAGAGCCATGGAGGAACAAGCCTTCTGAGGATCAGGAACATTAACCTGAGGGTACAGGACAGTAGCAAGGAGCAGGATAGTAAAAACAGTCAGCAATCTGGACAGTTTCTATCTGAGTGCTGTTTGTATCTGATTCTAAAGGAATATTATGAACTGATTTTCCATAATGCTATAAGGGCTTAAGATAGCCACAGCTTTAAAAACTATAAAAAGAAACTGTCTCTTGCCATCTAAACTCAGTATCACTACATAACTATTATAAAATGGAATGACCTCATTGCATAAAATGCATTACTTTCCTGTTATGAGAAACAGTAATGTTCCTTTGCTAAGAAGCACAAAACCCCAAGCAACACACAATCACGTTGTAATCAGCAACACCAGCTGATTCTGCTAGCCTTCTGCATGTAAATTATAAAAATGGTATCACTGCAGTCAGAAGTGGGTTCTGGTTTCAGTCTTCCCCTCACAACATCAAACCAGAAGCAACTCTGCTGACCGCAGCCAATTTTACCACATTAAAAGAACACAAGAGAGGCCCAGATGAGGCCCAAACCCTGACGTGCTGCAGGACTAACAAGAAAGGAGTAGATCGCCAAAGTAAAGCATTGCAAGAGAAGCAGCAGACTTTTAATGTCATTTCAAAACCTTGAGCTAGAACTTAAAAGGGCAACGGTGGCAAAAAAAACCAAAGCAAAACAATAACTGCATCAGCAGCATCCCTGGAGTACTACAGGTCTTAACCGGCAAGCCTTGCTGGATTTTCACAGGAAATTTTAGCAGAGTCTTTCTATTATCATCATGTTTTATTTGTACAGTTAATACAGTTTCAGATGAGGCAACCTCAATAGAGCCAGAACAAGAGCATAGATATTTCCTTTCTTGGTTTTACCTAAAAAGGCCCTGCAGGGAAATTTTATGCCTTCCTGTTCTGGCCCCACATAATGAGCTATACTTTTTCTTTAAAAACTTGTTGCTGTTTTCAGTGCTGGTCCTCACCTTGCTAGTTCCCTACGTGTGCTCTCGGCTGTGATCTTTACTTATGAGTGTTGTGGGGGTGTGCATCTGTACATGTGACATTTCAGTTGTCACGTCTCCTTCCTGTCTGTGGTTCCATTTGCACACTGATAACACAGTGGCATTCATGATGAAAAGAGAGGTACTTCTTTCAAAAGAATGAAAACTATGGAGGCTACAAAATATAAAACCATACTCACATTTTACTAAAAAAAAAAAGACCAACAAACCAGTCATGTGTTCATGCATCTGTTTAAATAGTGTTTAATCATCAGGTCACAAAGAGCCAAGGCAGTGTCTGATCCTGTGCCTAAAACAAACAATAAGCAATATACTAGATTTTGCTGGTTCTTCTAATGAAATATGAAGGATAAGCCAAAGAAAACTGTACCATTCTACTTGCGTAAAGATGGCAGAATCAGACTCCAAACTTCATCATACTTTGGCAGTATTTATTACTTCAATTCCATGATTTTTGAGCCTAAATCATTAGGAAGCAAGAAGTGAAGCTTGCCCATGCTACAAGGTCTCAAATTCAGCTTTATCTTGAAGTCTGAGTAGAAACATTTACTACTGGTGGAGAGGGGCAGACCCTCCTCACACAGCTATTAAACATCAATGAGCAATTGAGAAACCTTAGAATGTGCGGGGAAACTGTCAGGGGTAGGAGGCAAGGAACCCAGGTGTTACTCTTGGCCCTGCTATGAACTTGCTCTGTGTGTGGGGGACCTCAGGTACACCATGAAATCTGCCTGTGGTTCAGCTTCCACATGTCTTACTTGCCAATCTTACCTCAGGAAACATCTTTGAAACTGAGCTGGCACGCACTTGAGAAGAATTTGGACACCGTGACAGCAACAGACTAACTCACCGGTACACCAGGCATTCCGCGAGGACCATCTTTGCCGGTATCTCCTGGGGGACCTCTGGGTCCTGGTGGCCCTGGAGGCCCAGGGGGTCCAGCTTGTCCTTGGTCCCCCTAAACCAACAAAAAACTGATCACAATTTTGTTGTAGATGCATCAACCACACAAAAAGTCATTGATTTACCCAGAAAGAGTGCAAGACAGGCTGCAAGGTGCTGCCATGAGCTGAAAAGTGGCTTCTTCACTGCTTATGGCAGAGACTGCACTTTGTCTTGAAGACCAGGGAGTTGCATCTGTCCAGTGCAATCAGCCACAGCACATAAGGTTCAAATTGTAAACTTCTTGTCCTACTACAGGACATATGGCAAAATATGGGGTAGCCAATAACTGCAACATTTTATCTACCTAGCTCTCCAGAGCAAGTAACTCTTTTCAATAAGCAGCTGTTTGCTTTAAGATCAGCATCATCATAACAAAGTTGAAGTAAAAAAAGAAAAGTCATGTGAGAATGTACAGTTTGCATGGCAATCTTCCAAGCCCATCAATGATGCATGGATAGATTTTTAAAATGAGCATGGAAAAATCACTGCTTTTGCACAAAGTTGTACATAATTTTTCATCTGGTTTGGAGAGCTGTTTTATAGTGACAATTAGCTAACTCTCTTAATGATTTTTACCTGTTAACTTGTAAAAGCCAATTTTCAAGAGAGTTTCCAAAACATGTTACTTTCCCCATTCAAAAAAGACACCAAAAAATGGTGCTCAAGTTAATTTCCAGCATACCACTGCAAATCACTGAAAAAAGCTGACTGCATCTTAAATGTGGATCATTTAGCAAAGATACCCATAGCCTTTTAATTGTTAATATAAGTAACAGTTGCTTCATTGCAAAATATTTTCAAATTAACAACTTGCTATAAGAAGGCATCTGACAAAAAGGTACAGCAAAGAGTAAATTGAATGTAAAGAAGAACCAGACTCCAGTGAGATGAAGCACTACCTTAATGAGGCGGCGTTTAATGAGCTGCTGATCAGCAGAGAGAAACCCATGATTGATTTTAGGAAACACCATCTGATCAGGCAGGTGAGGTCAAAGGTTGAAGATCAGAGATGAGAGAATTGAAGAATAGACATCAGAAGGCCCGAGAAAGAAATAAAGACATATTCATTAGAATTGTAATAGCTAAAATGTTATAAACCGGTGCTTCTGCCTGACAGAAACTGTGCATTTTCTTATCAAGAAAATTACCTCTAATGTACAGTACATACCACTTTATGAATTAATCATATACAATTAATTAACTTTTTCCTCCCCAGATTTCCCATGAGAATTCTTCACATGGATTAATTTTTTCATTACCTAGGCACTAAAATCCAGTATTTTCATCTGCTGTTCCTTCAGCAAAGCTTCTAGAGACAAAGCACCAGTTCAACTTTCAGTCAGATTTTCTAACCAGCATATTGTGCCATGAAGAATAGTGTCATTTTAATAAGGACTGCCATTCCAGCTTGATCAGATTCCTTCAATCCCTCCTGCTTAATTTGAAAAAGTGTTTTGAAAAAATCTGTATGTACAGATTAAACCTCTGATACCTAACAAAAATATCTGACTCCACATGTAACAGTATAGACTCCACTGACATGTTCCACTCACCTGAAAATAAAATACCTGGGGAATGTGGGTGTTTCCAGGGCTAACACTATACACACTTATTGATTTGATCCCATGCTCTGCATGAGGAGTACTTATACCAATGCAAAGATAGTGAGGGTTGATTTAGATCCACCATAAGGATTCACTGATATTCCATGGTAAAAACAATTTTTCATGTGCACTTTTATGCTGATTCAGAGAGACCTGACTGAACAGGTACATTGTCAGCCACAAACCTTGACGGTGAGGATCTGATTACTGTGCAGAGCAGCGACTGTGGGGAAGCCTGGCAGACCCTACGGACATAGCATAACATGGTACCAAAACAGCACAACACAAACATCACAGAGACAATTTACTAACAGACAAATAGAACAAACACCATGTTTAGTATACCTCACATTGTCTATTGACAGAAACCAGCCTCTCTGTCATATGGGAAACAGAGTTAGGTTTGCACAACACTGCCGATGCAGGTTGTTACTTTACGACACGAATATCAAGAGATTTTTGAAGGAGCAGTCCCACAGAGGTGACTTTCCATAAAATTACAGAAGACTTATGATCATTTGACAATTGTTGGACTATCATCTAGTGGATGACTGAGCCATTTCCAATAAAAAAGTGCTACAGCACTTCAAGAGACCTATGTAGAAAGCTTTGACTCTGGATTGCTGCAGAACTTGACAGCAGTGACAATGCATTTCGAAGCTCTTTTTATAATTAACATCCTACTCCTCACATTCTGTTTAACATATGACATTCAGCACATAAACTGGTAGTACATACACAATTTTAAACACAGAACAACAATCTACTGCTAGATCTTGGGCAGTTCAGAACAGCCAAGGTCAACATTTTCAAGACATACATAGCAGAATTTTCCCATCCAGGGCGAACTTTTTCCCCTCAAGTGCTGTACGCTGCATATGGTTTCTCATATCCTACTCTACCAATATGTGCAGAACTTGTACTGTATTGGTACAAAAAAAGAAGAGTGTGGTAATTGTGGTCTGTTGTGACAATACAAGGGGTGAATTTTGCTCTCAGTTCAACACCCTTCTTGTGCTGCCTTGCAGGGTGCAAGTTAGGCCTTCTGATAAAGCTGAAACCTTACAGTTTAGCAGTGAACTAAAGAAATAAATTTCCCTGGCCTCTCCTTGCTTTTAGCATAGAACACTGTCTGAAGCAGAAGCTTGTTCAATGGCTGAGAGACACCAGATGTAGGATCATAGAATAAAATATAGTCTGGTAGCTCTAAGCCCCCTACGTTCATGCTCACACACATGCCACCTCTGTGAGGTGGAGCTGGTGGCGTAGCCCACCTGTGAGGCCTGGAGTGTATGGCTGAAGGGTTGCTGCTTGCAGCCTCCAAAAGGGAAGGCTGCACCTGGCTTTGTCTGCCAGACAAGATGCTTTGGAAGCCTGCATAAAGTCCTGCATGAAGGCTCTGCTGGGGCAACCAACATTGCCACAATGCACAAGCCCTTTGCAGGCCCTCAGCCGGCCTGGTCGAAAGCGCCAACAGGCACTGGCAGCCTGCCAGGTCTCTCAGCTGCAGCAGATTCTTTTAACATTGCAAATATTTGCTCTATTCATCTCCACAGGCATTCACATCAGAGATCCTCTGGATCACAAGGACTGCATTGGTCTTCAAAAAAATAAGGCAGAGTGACTTTCTGATGCATGCATGTCCTTTCACTAGCACCTTTGAGTTGCATTCAGCAGCTTTTTTCCTGACATGCATGCATGAGATGAGGAAGCTGAGACCCTATAAGTAGATCCCATAAAGCCAGTGGCAGTTTTACCGGCCTTCCCACTTCATTCTGATGAACCATAATGTGGCTAACTGCATTGCTTAGTGACCTGAAATCTCCTCTTTAGAAACAAATAAAAAGAAAACAAAACCAAAAAAGGCTAAACCTCCAAACATTTAAAGAAACTCACTTCTGAGACACTGCTAAGACAGGAACGATACATCATTTAGAAAACAAATATATCAAATTTGCATTTATCTTGTTATGGAATATACGTTAAAGAAGTTATTAGATGGTAATGTGCCAGAATCTTTACATCTGTGACTCATTAGCTCTGCTGTGCACAGGGTCCATTCCTCTTCTAGATAAAACTACAATGCCTGTGTAATGGAAATGAGTACAAACAAGAGAACTACAAAAGAACTCAAATCTGACTAGCAAGCAATAAACTTTAATCTCATTTATTTAAAAAAAAAGGGATAAACAGAAAAACTTCTAACAACTTCATTTTTATCCATCAGCCTTTAGGATTACAGCACATCAATTTTCAGTTACCTCTAAAAGTAGCATATTTGCAACTTTAGATTTTGAAAAGTGGAAACTCAAAACTTGTATTAGGTTCGACATATTAACATCTTGAACAGGAAAGAGAACTGAGAATTAATTAAGAAAGTAGTTCAATCAGAAAATAAACTGGTTTGCCATGAAAGGTTTTCCTTTTTTCTTGAGAAGAATGGAAGAATTTTGAAAGTTTTGTGTAAAAAATATTTACATACAGCACTTCACAGTCCAACTCCAGTATTCTCAATACTTCCCAACACCACACAGACAAGTTCAAAGGTAGTTGTTGGTACTGCTGTTTTCTGCCTATATAAACATTATATGAGAAAAGGGGACAACTCCATTCTTCCATCAGCAGCTTAGTAACTTCTTTCAGCTCGTAAGACAAAGCTTTCTTTCCTTTGCCCAAAGCAGGCATAATCTCAGACCTAATGGTCAAAGACGTGCAATGCCTGCTTGGACCTGAGTCATCTCCCCATATGTAACACGCATATTTAGAGAGAGCCAGAAACATGGGAATATTAAATGGAACCCCGCAAAGAAACTATAATGGGTGCATAGTTTTCGCATGGCTTTAGAAGGCATTGCATCTTCTGGCATCATTGAAAGATAATGTTGGCACACAATGAGCTTCTAAAAATGCACAAAAAGAGCTATCCTTCCCAGAAAATGAGTTCTCTTCCTTTCCTGTCACTCTGTGATAAATATAGCCCCAAATATCCCCTAGATCTGTTGTGGGTTTTTTTTCCTCTATCTAAATCTGTTCTCAACGATGGATTCAAAGTTACTTAATTTTCTCTTTATTTGGTTTGATTCTTGAACTGCACATAGGAAGGGCTCTTGTTCTACACCCTGGGAGGCCCTCACAGAACACAAAACACTACAGTGATCAACAGCGACCGCTGGCCCACTAAATTCTTCTGCTGACAGCAACTCAAGCTCACCCTGAAACGCTATCTGGTTACAATTTCTAAATTAGCACATTTGTTGCGTGCCTCGCTGCAATTTTTGCCCAAATGCCAAGCAAAACATGATGCTTGTTGGAGGCTAGCAGGCATGTGACCACATAGCACAGTGCCCTGTTTACCTACCTGGAAATGGAGGTAAAGCCTACTCACCCCCACACAATGGCTACTGAGAAAACTGAAAGATGCCAGAACATCATATCATTCCCTCTGTCTGAATTTTTACTTAGATGAAATAGTTGTCCTGTTACATCCATTACAGCCTTCAAAGATGTAATTCCCACTAGCACTCAGATTTTTTCACAGTACATTTAGCTTTGTGCATTGGTCTACATGAGGTCAATATGATAAGGTCATCATAACCTTGTTCATAGGGCGAGTACAACATTAAGCAACGGCATTAGTGGTTTTACACTATGCTGTGTACACTCCATTGTAACTATTGCCTTTGCTTAGTATAGTAAATGTCACAGTCCTCCTTAGGATTTTCCTTCTGACCTGCCAATAAACCCAAGCTGCAAAAGCTTACATGTTCCTGTGAAGACATGGTAAATGAGACAGGAATTACCACCTGCTGTTCACTTGCACTTCCTAAGGTTACAGCCAGCTGCTGCTATTTCACATCAAATCACAAAGGCTTCAGGCCAGAGTGATCCTGACACTCTTTATGGCTGCTTTACCTCCCCACAACACCACCTCCAGTTCTAATTAATCCCTCAGACCGAGTGCCAGTCCTGCAGCTAATTATTGTACCTGCCCTGGGGAGTACAATGTTCAGTATCACCCTGTATGGTGCCATGGACTGTCAGCGGGAGTTCTTTTATATAATCCCTTTTATCATAACTGCTGCTTTCTCCATCAGCAAATCTGCTAACTAAAACAGTGCACCACAACAAGACAAGGATCCAGGAATTTCTTTTGACTTAGGCAATCATTCAACAAAAAGATTTAATTTGAATACGTTATGTAATAATTCAGACTTTGTATTGCAATTATCAAAATGTAGCACAAACAGATCACTATGAAAGCGTTATTTTCTATAATGACCTCTCTATTTTCATAGTGAACTCTACCTGGCACTGCACTCATAATGAATAAAACTGGAAAAAAATAGCACTTCTTTATTTTGGTCCTAGTATTAGATGAATTTTCAGTGAGGCAAATATCTTTTCCACACAAGTCAGTTACAAGTTCTGATGAGTGATCACCATCTGACCTACACAAAACATCATTCCTAAAGACAAACCTATTAGTCTCACTGGAAGTGGTGGTAGGCATCCAGTTAACTTCAAGATGGGTTGGCCCTCGCCAAAACCAAGTTGGTTCTCACAGCAAAAATCTTCTGTCCTGGCTTATGTTTCTCTTTAAATTTTATATCCACTGCAGTTGTGTGATCAGGTAAATGGTTCAAGCAACTTCTATTACATTTATTCAAACTGGCTGAGATACTTTTAAAGAGTGGCTGTCGATTAAATTGGTCTAACCCAAGCGTTCAGTGTAGCAGCACTTTTGTATGACAGCTGCAGTTCGAGATAAAATGACTACATGATGTTTTCTCAGCGACAAGGCAGGCTTGTAGAAAAAGGAACAGGATGTACAGAGACTTCCTTCCTCACCATTCCTCTGGCATTACTAAAAAGGGGTAAACCAACTGGTGGTGAGTTAAGACACGCACTGCCTAGCTCTTAAGACAGGAATGACAACATCCTCGTCTTGGGTGCAGGTATGTGGCATGCTTTCTAGAGTGTCACAGCTGTTCGGCATTCCCCAGGGGAACCAGGAGCCAAACATCAAAGGCATAGCTTGGCCCTAGAGAGTCATCCACAGCCAAAAGGACACTCCCACTAACTCTGAAAGGAGGCAGATCTCAAGTCTGAGTATCCCAATGCTTCAGACAAAGTTGGCAGTCAGTACAATCTGCATTCTTTCCTAACCTCTTCTAGTTACAGAGCTCTAAGTTACCTTGCTCTAATTTGTTATCCTAGTTTCAGCTTAATGGAAAACAGGGAAGCCACAACTGCCTAATTCTAGTGAAGTAGAACACATAATTAGTCCCAGAAATGGAGTAGGTAAATACCCCTGTTGCTTTCTGGCAGATAAGGACACAAAGTCTCAGAAGCTAAATTAACTGCTCACAGACAAATTGTCATTAAACCAAATGTCCGGCAGTTTTCTCAATGATGTTGCTCTGGCAAAAGTTCTGTTAACAGAAGGACTCGTGAACATTTTTTTAGCCTTCTTATTGTGGCACACTAAAAGTAGAGTTTGAAACAGGGGTTAGATATACTTTATGACTTGAACTAGAATTTGCTTTATATGGACAACTAATAACAGAAGAACGTGGGTAGTCACATTGATAAACTATAAACTTAAAGCAGTACTGTGTTTGTACTATATGTCTGAAGCAACACATAGTAATACAGAACATATGCTTTTATATACACATAAGAACATCACTTAAGGGAACACCATCACTCTATCACCACCTCTGCCACAGCTTTTGGTTAGTATATTCACAGAAATGAAATCAAAGAGTATTTAGTCAGAATAGGGAAAGCTGGGGACAATGCTAATTTATACTAATGAAAGCTACACAGTCCTTCTACTAAGGCAGATAAAATTAATGAACCATATTTATAGAAGAAATTAAGAGAAACTTTAGTGGGATATAATCAAACATCATCAAGGACAGTCCTGGAAGAAATTAACAGAATATGTTTAACTTATGTAACTATATTTAACTCACATAATACTCTGACTATAATACTATAAATTTTTACTCTGAAAAAATATTGAATGAGGATAAAAATTAGCATCATGCACTACTTGGGAATGAGGCTTCTTATTACATCACTGATTTATCTATATTTGCTATAGTTAGCAATGCCTCCAAGAAATGGACTCTTGCTTTTGGTGAAGGCAAGAAATCAGACTAATTGATATACTACTATCTATTTTGAGAAGCAAACCTGTTCTTTTCTAAAAAAAAAAAAAGAAAAAAAAAGTGCCAACCTTTGAATGAAACATAATACAAAATAAGATGGCTTTAAAAGAGAGTGAAAAGTTAATGATCATGGTTTAATCATCACTCAGTAACTAGTACATTCTGATTTATAAATGAGGTACTGATTCTAACTATATGAATATAGGTTTTCCATTTATTGTCAGTAGGAGCTGGAAAAGGCTCAAAATATTTATTATATTTTCCTTAGAAACATATTAACTAATAATAGTAATAATACATACATATTAAAGCCAGATTTTAAAAAAAATTGCTTAAAAGGCCCCTCAGGTCAAACTGTATTTCTTGGTTATCTTTAATTTCCCTTTAATACAGGACAGTTAATAAAAATTGTGTCTATAACGCAACAAGTGAAGCAAGACTTCAGTTTAAAAAGGTAGCTTACATGTATATATACATACATATCTGTATTTAGTTATTTCAGTAAATAGACTGCTTCCAGGACCATTTCTCTCAGTATTAGATAATTTTTAAATAGTTTGCCAGCACAGAAGAGTAGAACCTGCAAAATTTCTATCATAAAACAATGATTTCTCTCTAATGGGCAGCAAATAAGTAGTAAATGTGTTAAAAGTAAACAGGGAAGGGAAAAGGGTTAAATAGAAAAGAATATTATATCACTAATTGAACCTAACTGTTTTAACAAAACACTAAGAATTTTTTTAATCTTCAAGTCAATAAAGGTTAACACAATAAAATAAACTTGAGTACCTTTCTGTTCTAGAACATCTCTTCTGCTGAAGATATTTTAGAGATATCAGTTCTGTGCAGACCCAGCTGCTAGGAAAATTTACTTAAACATACCAAAAGGAGAAAATAATTTTATGGAAATAGTTAAGTATGGCTTCTGGGTGGTTTCTCATTGTACCTAGACCAAAACCAACTTAAAGGCAGCTGCTACCTGTTGATTTCTAGACCTGATAAGCAAGGAATCTCTCATGTATCTGAAGGACAGAAGGTATTTATTATGTCATTTACAGAAAGATGAGAACTCAGACACTCAGTACTAGCTGTTCCATTCCCAAACATTCACCTCTAAAGATCTATTTCCATTAATCAGAGTACAACCTCTACTTGGACAACGTATCCTTTGCAGCCCTACCATTATGAAATCTTCAAAGGCTTTTTTTTTTACATTGGGGTGGAGCTGAGTAACTGGAACCAAGCTGAGCAATTGGAACCAAGCAGTGGACTGACATCAATATTTATTCTAATAGTCCACAGGCTAAACCCCATCATTTTTAATTTTGTCATGGCTCAGTACAGTAATGCAAATCTCTGTGGACATGTCATGAAGCCATGTCCTCTGCAAAAAAGAAAAGCATCCAAAAGATGTATTCACATTACAGTTTCTTACACTGATATTGAGGAAAGCTAGTTCTGCATTTGACCTAAATGTCTAGTCTACCAGAACTTTAGAGTTAATGCGTAGAGATCTGATATAAAAATATATAAAGAGATCAAAAAAGGGCATTTTTTTCAATTAAAATCAGGACTTTTGAATGCATCCACCACTACCTTATCTGTGGTCTCATGTGACCAAATGCTATATTAACCTGCTGCTCAAGCTCACACTCACACTACTGGAATACTGTTTTGTCTCACATTTTCTACACACACTATGGGCACAAGTAGATTAAGCTACATGGCATTATGAACTAGAGCCCTTATGCCATCTCTGTATGATGCGGGAGACTAATTAAGATATTTCTTCTGAGTACTTAAGAAATACTTAAGAAAACCCTTCTTTAAAAAAAGACACACACAGGAAAATCAGACCCATTATTCTAAAAATACAAGTGCCTGACTTCAGGGCAGTATTTGCAGGGTCAGGTTCCTACTACTGTATTAACTTATTGAAGATATTCTCAAGAAAACCTGAATTTCAAAGCAGTTCAGTATATACCTAGCATGTCAAGTGAAGGTAAGAAGTTTTGAGATAGCTAGATACTGTTTTTACAGTTTTGAAATTATTTTGGAAAGAAGGATCTCAAAAAATCTCAAAGCCCAAGGTGAAAACTCATGTGTGGACAGAAAGCAACAATTTCTTGTTTCACAAATGCTTTTCAGCAGGATTATAAAAGTTTAAGGTCTCATCTTGACCTGGACAGTCTCTGTATTTTATTTTGGATTCTTTTACTGATGAAAATACCTGGAGGAAAGAAAGTAGCTTTTATAAAGTATAAGGGTAATTTTGAAATTTCAGTCATAAAAATGACTTGGATGAATAAAAATCTTTGCTAAGCTAATTTCTAGTTTCAAAATAATACATACAAATATAAAAGCAAAGAAACTTCAGGCTTCTTATCTGTAAAAGATTAATTAGCTTTAAAAATTCCATCACTTTTAGATATTATATCCAGTCTGTCTGCAAACTTGTCAATCCAAACGTTGATGTCACCCCACAGTCACTTTCAGGTACAAAATTTCTCTAAGATAATACAGCACAGTATTATTTCCAAAACCATTTACTTTACATAGGCAGTGATGTAAAACTACGTGCAAAGTTAACCAACCAGGTTTAAATGGCTTTAGTTTCATCTGGTGCATGACTGGCTGACACATATAATTTCCATTAATTATATTGTAAATCCCCTGGCACAGCAAGTTGAGCAGATTCACCCTGAAGACAGTCATTAGAAGAGATGACTGCTGTACCATGAAACATAAAATGATCAGAGGCTTTGTAGTACTTATTGCTCGTGAAATACACAAGGCAAAAAAGGAGAAGCTGCTGTAGAGCACATTCAAATACACTTAAAAAAGATGAAGGGAAAACCAACAAGACTGGACAAATTACCTAAGCTATACCTATATATTAAAAAAGAGTTATGTTACTATAATATGCATTGACTAAACAACCAGTGAGGGTTCAGCTAGCCCAGTCATGCACCTCCTCTTCCTCTCTACTGTTGGCCTTATTAAATTTGTTTTAGAAAAAGAATTACTCAGATACAAAATTCAGTCTCAACTGCCAGCTGCTGCATAGATATAACTCTGTGATGTCCACAAACTTGAATTCCTTAGGTTGGGTATTTTTTGCTTATTAGCTGCACTTGATCTACCAAAACCACAAAGTAGGCACAACTGTGATTTGTATGGTCCAGTGGGGACCCCACTGCCCCCCAGTATAGGGAATATGTCTTGGCAAAGTGGGGCACAGCAGTCTGTGTAGCAGCTATTCCACTGCAGTCCTTGCAAGTGTTCCACCTACAAGGTAACGCTGTACAAACTTGCATCTTATTGGTGCCAGCCTAGGGACTGAAAGCCACACACACGTAACCACTTTCTGGTTCTTACATCTCTCTAACATTTTGCGAAGATTTCAGGACCAGTGGAGGCTCTGGCACCTTTGCTTTCCCTCCAAAACTGTCCTCTGCTCTCCCATGTTGTGCTGTCATGAGAAAAAAAAACAGCACTATTATTCCTTTGTGTTGATATTACATTTTTTTTCTGCTTTCAGGCCTCTGGATCTTTCCCTGGAAACTTCTCCAACACTCGTAATTCCAGATTCTTATCCTCAGCTATGTAATACTGCTTACAGCATTGCTCTTCCATATTTATTTGTTACTGTATCCCTCTCTGACACCTCTGTCCAATTTGCTCTCCTGTTTGGAACCAAACACCAGTTCTTCTGAATGTAAGGTCACTTAGTGCAAGCATCTATGCACAGAGCTCTGACTTAGGCTTTCTGCATGGAGCATCCTCTCCTAAGCCACAGGCACTGCTCCACTCTCCTCCTCTGCCCTCTCTTGCCTCATGTGGTTCTGTAGCGCAGAACCAGCCAAAACATACAGCCCAGCACAGCTTCTCAGAGATACTAGATTTACTTAGAAGTTACAAGAGAATTTTTACATTCTTCAGAACCTTTAGTCCGTGTATTAGTTATCCTAGAAAAAACTGTTCCTCACATCATTACTCTCGGCTTCCTTTGTATTTCTTTAAATAATTTTCTCATTCTTCTTTTTGAGTTTCAATTCAAATAATATTTAAAGTTGTACACAAACAGGTCTATAACTCTATAATTTGCAGTTATATCACCAAGTACAATAGGACAGCCTGTAGGTAATTAACTCCGGTAGCACCAACCCCAAATTCAGCTATAAAAGCATGCTGTGACTTCACATAATCTTACTGGCTGCAAAAGGCAAAATAAAGTAAAATAAAATAAAACAGAATAAAATAAAATTGCAAATTCAAAATACTCAGCGAAGTTGACAGAAAAAAAACAATAGCCATGGAACATACTCTTCTGGAAAAATTTATAAATGTGTAACCAAAGAGAGTCACTATATCATCACAACAATGTAAGCAAATGTTTTCTAATGAAGCACAGATGTAAAGAAGAATGAACTGGCACAGCCAATATATGTGAACTTTCACCTCTATATTCCTCTGTTTCTCTGTTAAAATACATATATTTAAAAATTAAAAGAACTTTCAAGTTTCCACAACTAAGCCACATTCGGTCTAACTGTCTGGATGTATTTATGAGGTGATAATATTGTTATTATTAAAAATATTAAATACACACATGTCAAGAAAAAGAGCTAATACATGCATACATTACATTTGTTTATAATTCACTAATTACTAGTTACATTTTACATGAAATCTCGAAGTACATTTATTAGAAACCCACCAGCCCTCTGGATTGTGGGAGCCCATGCAAGGCATGAAAATATTGCTGGGGAAATTGGAAGGTTTGGTTAGGAAAGCCAGCTTTTATACAGCAGAGCAAAATCAGTGTGAAGCCTGCTTCAACCCAAAATGGAAATTGTGTATTTAATACATTACTTACTATTGTTGCTCAAATCTTCCCAGACACTATCTGGTCATGTTCAGTATTACTGTCCTGCAGACACTTACTTCAACATGCAGGGTAAATGCAGCTAATAAGCATAATTAGCTCAGACAGTGTATTTAATTTAGTTTTGCGCTAAAGACTAATCGCCTACTCAGCGAAGGGGAAGTGTAACATTTTTTTTAAGATGCTTACCCGAGGGCCCTGATCACCTTGATCTCCCTGCAAAGTGGAAAGATGAGATGATAGGTTTAACACAGCATCTGTGTGCTACCCAGCTCTCTTACATAATCTAACATTACACTGCGTCAATACAAACAGTCTCTTTAGTTCATGCTGGGAGGGCTTTCCATTCGCCTTCTAAGTGTCACCCGTACATCAACTCACCTTCTCGCCTTTTGGACCAGGAGGACCCTGAAAGAAACAGAAGCAAAGACAGATTACTGATACTGATGGAGTCCTGGGACGTGGCAAGAGACAAGTCTGCCCCAACCTGTGATTTCTTCCTAACGATGTATTACCTTATGATTTTTCACTCCAAATGCTGGAGCCATTCCAGAGATGGCTTCTTGACGGTATTAATAATAGGCATTGTGCTGTTGTTTTTTGAAGAGTCTGTTCACTCCATGTGTTGAATCAGACTACTTGGACAAGCAAAATATGCTTGAAATGGGAGAATTTCTATTGCTTTCAGTTAGGGACAATAGTTTATCTCCTATGAGATAATAAATGTTTCTAAGACTGTAAAACTTCTCTGCAAGTGCAGCTAATAAATTCAGAGACATATAAATCTGTCATGTGTTTTGGCACCCTCCTTGGCTCAGATTGCCAAAGAAAAAATGAATTAGGAAATCTAAAAGTAGTGTCTTCATTCCTATCTTTGGCAATGTTGAAGTTGATATTTAGTCTTAAAGCAAACTGTTTTAGACAAAATGTGCTCTTTGTATAACATGATTTTGCAGCGGGAATATTTATCGTTACTTACCACCAGACAAACAGTAACGTGACAGAATCACAAAACAGCGAGGTCTTTTCCTATTCCATTTTTATTGAGCACCTTCCAGAAAGCTACCAGCCAGTTTCTAAAACACTAGTTTCCAGGTTAGTATCTTGTGAATAAAAACGCTAGTAATCTGCAGAGAACTGGCTGCTTACACAGTGCAGACTGTACCTCCAGCTTTCTAAAAGATACACAGGTGTTTCATTACAAAGAAGGACCCGCGGTACCTATGAAAACAGCTGGAAACAGAGGAGGAGTCACCCAAACTAGCAGGGTCCGCTGTTATAACAGAGAGAGAGTGTGTGTGCACGCACATGTAGCACAAGAAAAGGTTGCCACCAACATAATTAGAAATAACCAAGTGCAACCGAGTTGAGCTGAGCACCTTTGAACCATTTCAGAAGTTACACTAGTAAAAATTCATGTGGTTCACATAAAAGCAAATAGAAGGAAGGTCAGCCTGCTATTTATTAAAGATGTGATCAACCACATGCAAGTCTTTGAAAATCCCTATTGTAGCCAATTTTCTGCTTATTTTTAAGGGCTTCTGATGCATGCCAGAGAAGAGCATCTGCTGCTAAATCTTCCAAGGAGTTAAAGTATATGCCTCTCCTTCCATAGCCTGCCATCTTCTCTACAGCAGAGGACACAGAAACAAGTCTGCTACCTAACATTCTCATGTCTCCTTTAGGAAGAAGAGTGCTCACTGCTACCTGATTGGAAACCATCTGCTCAATTAACCATGACCCCTGTCCGCTTTGTGTTGCCCTGCGAGAGCTTGTCCTCTTTAAAACCAAATTAAAATAATTTAATGAATGGATACAACCTTGTTGCACCTTTAAGGTCTCTCCATCTTTTTTTTTTTTTTTATACTTTTAACTTTTACTGACCCTTTCCTGTGCACGTGGTCATATATATACACTGGAAACTACACACAGCATTGTTTACTTTTAGCTACAGACTCCACATGTACTTACTTGGATGTGACATTACAGTATGGCACATTTTCAGCAGGACCACTTTAAACATACACATACATGCCATCAAGCTTGAGAATTCACACACTCATACCATCAGTAACAGTAACTGCAGAACTAAACTCAGTCAATGTTGGCTGTTACTGCCTTTTTCAGAGCGAACACTGAGCACAAGCGAGGGGCTAAGCTCATGTTTTCTAACTCCTTGAATTATCAAGCCGTCACTGGCTCCAAATATTGGCTGCAAACTGCAAATAACATGTCCCCTATCTGCTACAGTCAGAATCCTATTTCTTGGGTCTTGGGCATGAAATTATAGTTAGCACGACATGACCAAGACTGCAGACAGATGTTGGCTTTTGGATCATGCTGCGATTGTGGGAGTTATTACTGCCTTCATCCAGATGCTCAACACCATTCTTATGCTCAAGGGTAGCCCTGTTTCTGCTGCGCTTTGGCTCACAACTTCTCTGAGGTGTGCCTGCCACAGCTCTGCCAGTTGGTACAAATTAAGACACCAGAGACTGCATCAGCGCCCTTGAACTAAGCTGGCTCACTGGAACAGAAACAAGTTGGAGGACGGTTACACAAGAGGTTCAGCCAGCAGATCTGTGGGGCTACTAGACCATCTCCCTGGTAAAAATGCTGGCAACACACTCATCAGTCTCCACCTACAGAAGTAGTCCCTGCCTCTCCTTTGCAAATTTTCCTCTGTTAAGAGTTCTCTGAAAGCACAATCCATACCCAAACATGTTTTTGTTGGTTTGGTGGTTTTTTTTAATAAGACCAAATCACATATGTCAATTGAATTTTGTTCTCCTTTTGCTGTGCAGAGTTTTCTGAAAATTACTTGTCCACATCATATTCAGAAATCTAGGGCTTTTTTCACTACACTCTATAGGGCAAATGCAGCAATTATGACTGCTTGGTGTTTGATCTCCATGAGCGCCCCACACCATTGTTTCTATTAAGCCATCTATCCAGCACACAGATTTTTCATACAAAGCCTTCATCAATATCTGACAATTTTATTGTACCAGAAGTTAAAAACAGCTTTTCAAAAGGCCACAAGGGCATTTCTGGTGTGAGCATTTTTCTAAGTCTCTGCACATGTATTTGCAACGCTTTTGCTTTCCACCAAGAGTCTTGAAAAACAAACAAACAATTGCAAGCAAAAATAGCTCTTTTGGATAATAGTGAAGAGAACCAGTGGGGTTTCAGCAAAAGAAAATTAATACAATTCTTTCATGGCTTGTTCACCCATCTCTGGCTCTTTCACATTGTTCTCTGTTGGTTTCGCAACTTTAAAAAGAAAATTCCTATCCCCAGCCTTTGACATCTTCTTTCCATTTGTGCTGAGAAATTCTCCCAAGGTTTCTACTGCAGAATTTATTATTGTGTGTACATTGAGTGGAGGCGGGGAAGAAGAAAAATCTGAGGAATAGTTGGGTTTGTGGGGGTAGAGTGTGATTAGGAGACAGATTTGTTTAAAGAAGGGCAAGCTTTCTCCTGTTTAAGGTATAGACACAAAGAACAGAGTGAGTAAAATAACACTGGCTTTGTAGACCACAGTATAGACATCCTGCTTTTTTCCCAGGGAGACTTCTGTGCTTTAGTTTATGAGATGGCAGAGATCAAGCCTCTAGCTGCTGCACAAATGTGAAAGCATTTTCTGTAAGTTATGTGAAACGTCTGAGGTCAGAGCATTTCTGAAATAACTTTACAGTGTTTTCACTGGAAACAGAGGCTCTTTTCTCAAAGTGTAATTATCTACTCCAGACTACCATACATTTCCAAGGAGAGTTTATAGCCTGTTCCACATAAGCAAGGCCTTGTAAATCACAAACACATGCAAAATCTGCATTCGTAATTAGGCAACAAATACTACTGTTTTTAAAACAAGGTCTTCTAATGCAGACTGAAAGGCCTCCAGGCACCTGCCAGCCAAGAACAAAGCTGAAATCAGGGTCAAATCCATTCAACAGCCATGCTCAGTATTACTGGCCGGTGACCTTTTTTTTATGCTATCAATATCCAATTTCCATTCTCTGATGAAATATTTACATTATTGTGTGTACAAGAAATCGAAGGGCAAGAGAACACAGTACTAGAAAACACGGGACAGTCCTTGTGGTCCTTATTCTGAAAACACTCCCTCTTAGGGTTAACTGACTGTGATCAGCATGATTTTTCACCCAACTGGCATTTCGTAATTCATTCCCTGAAAGGTGCTGATTTTGTATTCCACCCTTGCAGCCATTGCCACTTTTATAGTTTTGCAACAATTACATTCAGATCACCTCTTAAAAAGTCAGTATTTGATTTATATTGGTTTTACAAACATTCAAAATTACCTGAAATCTCTCATAGACACATTCTCTCCATATTCCTATTGCTATAGATCTGCCTTTAATCATAATACAGGCAGATCTACCACAACTTCACCAAAAAGGCTCCACGCATTGAGGAGAAAGTAGAACTGAAAACAGTAAGGGATTCTCAGGAAAGCGTTCAAAGAAACAGCAATGCTTTTAGGTTCTGTAGAAAGCTACAAAGTCAGGGCAGAGGAATCCAGATTTTTAGTGACTGTGAGATCCCTATGATGCCACCACAAAAAGGTCCTGCCAGTGCCCAGCACAAGCTGGCAAAAACCAGCAGAATCAGTTGGACTGTGACAGTCCCAGGTGCCAGTGGGATCAGTCACCTTCAAGGCTCCTACGGAATCCAAGATGTCAAACTCAGCAGCTTCCATCAGACAGAGCTACCACAGAAGACACAGGTAATAATGACCTTTCCGATATAGTCACTACTTGCCTACAATTAAAAAACAACAGCCATAGGGTAAGGCAACCTAGCAGCTAGAGGATGAAGGCTTCACTTTTGTTTGGGATAAAACATCATACAATGCATTCATCCCTACTAGCAGCTACAGCATCCACAATAAGAGTGTAACTGGCGGCGTAAGGGAATAGTGGCCTTGTGGACATGAGCAGAAAAGTGAACCAGACAGTGCAATGTCATCTAGACAGATTCAAAAAGGAAACCAATTTGCCAGCTTCATTATGTTCTCACAACTAAATGTCATGCTATACATTGCCTAAGCTAATTCAATGCCTGCAGTTTATTTTGAGGGTAAATGGTGGTTTCAGCACATAACAACAAAGTATTCAGTTACAAAAATTAAACTTTTTCTTTCTTTGAAATTTAGCTCATGATTTTCACAAATTACAAGTTCCTGATAGGAACAACAATCCCCAGTCGAACTGATAGTTGCTGCAAAATATTAGGATCAGATATGCTGAATCATAAGGTAACAGTATTATGAAACACAATACTGTTCCAAAGTTCCTACGCTCATTTTAGTCTTGCAGCCACTATGCAAGCCCTGAGCTACTGAGCAATGTGGTTTTGGCATTTGCTGAACTTGGCCATGTTTACAGCCAATGTTTACATACACTAGTTTACAATGCCAACATCTCACCTTGCATCAATTTTACAAGTGCTCACAAGAATTTCCAGTGTATCTGAACAGCTTCTACCACTGAAATGATATTCCCTTCTCTTTTACATACTTTATTCTTCTCCTGGGATATGACTGACTTACAGTGAAAACTGAAGAATAAAACCAACCCACCACCCAAAAGACTCTTACCAATCTTTCCTTTGCTCCCCTTATATTCTTAAGTTTTTGTTACAATATTCCAAGGAAGAGAAAAGAAAACCTCGATATTGATGCAATAATCATGCCTGACTTTATAAACATTATGTAAATGGATGTAACCTGAGAAACATAATCTATATAACAATGTAGATATACAGCTCAGTTAACATTCACATAAACAAGTAAATTGTAAGGGAATCCTGCCATAAATTCATACAACCATATTCAGAAGTCGGTGATTTATGCCAATACATAAATCAGACAAGTTCATAAACTGCCAGCAGTAGAACACAATCCACCCAAAATGCATCAAGGAAGCATTTAGTCTGTAACTTAGACATTCATTTCTCACGCAATGCTCTTGCTGAGATTGGGATGGGGTGCTTTTCTTTGAACTTTATAATGTTGCTCACAAAAATCATCAGCTTGCATGATAAGCTGCAAAGGGGTCACTTCTAACTGACTGGCTCAGTACCCAGGAAGATATATAAGGTTCAGTGTCCTGAGCAAGAATCTGCTAGAGGAGGTCTCCTCTTCCTTTCTCTGACGTACTTGTTTTCTTTGATTAATCAATAAGGGTGTCTTCTTCCCCACCTTTTTCTCCTCTTCTACAAACACGATGCTTTTCTTTGAAAACCTACAAAATTCAACACAAATAGTCCTATGACAATTCCATGGTACAGACAGTATATGACTATGTACCCATTGCCAGAGCATGAAAAATCAAGGATTGGCTTTAATTGATTCAAGCAAACATTATAACCTGAATCAACTGTTAAGTTTCTTGTAAATTGGATAGCTGCTGTACAGACCAGGAAGGCCAAAGCCATGGTGACAAAAAAAACTTGTTATAACTATGTTATTAAAGATAAGAAAATGGCTTCTGGTAAAGTCAAAAGCCTCCTGGCTATCACTTACTGCTCAATGCACTGTAATACATGTATTACCCGAATCTAATCCCTCATTGCCTTGTCCGCAGTGCACCTTCCTATTCTCCTATTTGCTAGATAAGAAAAAGTTTACTGATAATAATAGACTTTTGAAGCAATACTGTAAAAAAACACCGCAGAGGAAATCCCACTCTACTAAATGTGTAAAACGGGACGTAAAAACACAGATGAGAAAATCTAATATTGCTATGTCTCTCATTTTATAAAAAAACATCCAGAGTTTCTGTTTTCAATAAAACCATGGGTGTCCGGAAGATACAAACACATAAACTTTGTTACATCAAAAAGACACAAACACAAATTTTTGGCTGGTGCTCACAGCTGCAGGAAGACATTTGAAAACACAACTGATGTGTACCCTACAGAATCAAAGTTCCTAAAACACACTGAACAGTGAGCTTTTTTTACTACTACTGTTAGATTTGCTATTTCCAAACCAGTCTCAGGATTTTTTGGAGTTCAATCCATGATTTTAAAAAATTCTTTTAATGACAGTAGAACAAAATACCAGTTTCAGTGTTCAATATTTGGCCCATAAAACATTCAAAAAATGAGACATGTTTTTGATACAGACTAGTTCAAGCTTCCTAATCTTCCACCAAGCCTCCAGTAGACCACAGTCTCACTACATGTCCACCTGAGACTTGAAAAAGCTGTCTTAGAAGCACAGAATCACAGACTAGTGTGAGTTGGAAGGGACCTTTAAAGGTTATCTAGTCCAGCCCTCCCTGCAATGATCAAGTACATCTTTAACCTGATAGGTTGGTCAGAGCCCTGTCCAACCTGACCTTGAATGTTTCCAGGGCATCTACCACCTCTCTGGGCAACCTGTTGCAGTGTCTCACCACCCTCATTGTAAAAAATATCTTCCTTATACCTAGTCTCTTTTAGTTTAAAACCATGAGCTCTTGTCCTATCGCAACAGGCTCTGCTAAAAAGTATAGTGTGACTGAGATTAACTCCTCATCCTTCAGTATCTCAGGTAGGCTGTTCTACACTTCTTTTACCTTTACAGGGCCCCCCTACTACTTCTTCCTTTTCCTTTCACTGCATTGAGAATAGACACTTGCTGCCCTACTCCATTCTATACTAGACTACTATGCAGCAGATTACTTTTGTATCCCTGTTATATTCTCTCCAAAAGCAATATACGTATGTGTCTGTGTGTCTTCACATGTGTGCCGGCCATGTGTGAGCATGCTGGTGGTGGAATTTAAAAGGAAGACTGCATTTCTGTATCAGCATTCACTCAGTAGTTGGGTGGTTTTGCCACAAGAGCCAGGCAAATTAATATATAGCATGGTAGCTATGGAATAGGCAAAAATGAGGCTGCTATCAATAGATGGAAATATTTATTGTAAGTCATGGGCTTCTTGATAAGATTCAATAGTTCATAAGATTCAATAATAAGAGAAATTGCAGTTGACTGGAGTCTTGTACTTTAATTAATAAATATTCACTGCAGTCAACAGAAATTATGCCACAGAAATTCAAGGAGCAATGAATTAACTGCAAAAATGTGTGTTTGGGGGACAAGAGAACAAGAGTAACGAAAGATTGCTTTCAAATTTTACAATAAAAAGAACTAGAGTGCAAAGAGTTTTCAAGGTAGATTGCTTAACCTTTTCCTCAGAAGAACTGCGTTTATTGTTATGTTAAACTACTGAAGCAGGAAAGAAGTTATAGCTCTAAACAGTTTTTATTGCCACAGACTTCACGCCTTTTACTTTTGCATTGAACACTAAAAGGGATATGAAACAAAGGAGAAAAAATAACTAGCACTGCTTAACGTTGCAATTATCCCCATTTATTAAAATAACAGTGGCATAGTACTACTCCAGAGGAGTTTTGTGCTCACCAGTAAGCAACAATAAGCAGACTGTACAAATACAGAACTATTTTACTCAAAAAGCCTGGTATCCTTCTGCCCCCTTGATCTAAGCAGATGCATTAGATATTGATGCCTTGAACCCAATCAAAACATTTTACTTTATGGAAGCAACTAATATGCTCCAAAACCAAATGAAAACTTGGGAAAACAATAATAAAATTTTAAAAAAAAAGAAAAAAAAGAAAAGAAAACTTGAAAGGAAGACCAATATAGTCTGATGGAATTTAGAGCTTGTAAAACTCCAGGGATCATGGAAGTGCATTCTGGCTTTCTTTCCCAACACAATAGAAATTGAAAAGAAAAAAAAATTACACCTCCTGCCAATCAAATTCATGAAATTATTTTTCCAGAGTTTTGAGATAGAAAAATACACCATTAAATATTTTTTATATTTCCTTTGGTAGATTTTTATCCATATGCCAGCTCTCTCATTTATTTATTCCAAGAAGCTTAGTAAGAAACCAGCTCCTCCTGGGAGTTAACAACTTCCTGTTATTTTCTGACACAGTAGGTCACGTTCTAATGTTTCAGTCATTTTTTACCTAAAGCTTGAACAGTGGCTTCCGTAATTCAAAGACTTCTGGTGCTTGCCTGAATGCTTAGTGGCCTTGGAGATAATTCAGCTGAAATGACAGTGGCCTTTGCCCATTTTGCCTTTTTTGTTTGACTTAAAAGAACATTTTTGATGAGGGTGACAGGCTGACCTTCAAGCGTTTTGAAGAAAACAGACAAAGGAAGAAAGCAAGTGAATGGGAGAGTTTCAGAGCAACGGAGATTTGCCACTGCCAGTCACTATCTACAAGAGAAGTACTCCTGGTCCTTTAAATATGTCTTCTAATCTCTCTAGCCTTCTGAATCTTTCCATTTACTGTCTCCATTAGTACTGTGTTAAGAAACAGCATACCAGCATCTACCAGGTAGATCTTCTTTGACTGGCAATCGGGTCAAGGAGAAGATTTATGTATTTCATTAACAGATGCTGCCCATGGTACAGCTCTACAAAAAACCTCAAAACCACACAGAAACAAATGATTTAAATACCTGAAAAATTCTCTGTTCATCTGCTTGAAATAAGGACTAGTTTCAAAACAAAGCAGCTAGTGAGATAAAAGTAAGCTGATTCAAGAGAAAAAAACCCAACTCATACCCGTTTCATTCTCTTTCATAGATTCTCTCAC